>JARYGA010059998.1:66274-116562 GCA_030545235.1 Helianthus tuberosus
CAATCACATGGTTGTCCACCGCCTTTATACTTTTAGGTTTAATATTAAAGTATTTACTATATACTTAACTAAGAGACTCTTTGGCAACATCTGAATGGTTAAGTACAAAACAAGTAAGAGGTCTGAACCATTAAGTGCTGCAGTAAGAAGTCTGAACCATTAAGGGCTAGTATAAAGCTTAAGCGTTCAGAGGCAAATGTAAGACCAATTCAGATTAGAGGTCTTAACAATTCAGACTCAGTATAATGCTTAACCATTCGGAAAAAATAGTCTGAACCATTAAGTGTTAAACCAGTAAGAGGTCTGACCCATTAAGAGCCGCATTAAGAAGTAAACAAACAACCCCTAAAAGTACTACATAAATACAAGAACATGTAAGCATCTTCGCGTTCGGATACATGTACATTTTTCAACAACTATAATAAAATGTCATCATTAATGTTAATGACTCCTATGACTTGTATAAAATGTGACATGCTTTATTACCAATTCATTAAAATGCCAAAATTACAAATTACAAACAAGTGGTAGGTAAACGGGTAACAAGCTGCGCTGCAACCCTATTTTTGAACCGCGTAAAGTCATACCGCTAACAATTTGTGTTACGTATTAGTTTACAGATAAAATCGTTTAACCAGACTCGTATTAATGTAAACCAAACATAACTTGAGTAATATGTTTATTCGAACCCTCTAATATGCACAATAATCAATTATCGTATTCTAAATTAAACGGAGTCATATTTAGGTGGTGTTTGTTTTTTCAGATGCAAAAGGTCTGCAGTCTGCGGACCACATCTACAGGCATCTGCAGGAGAAGAGATGGACCAAAGGTCTGCAGTCTGCAAGGAGAAAAGGGTTTGTTTTTTTTACTTCTACAAAAACCCCTCATTTTTAATAAAAAAAAATGAAAGCCCTAAAATCTCTACTCCTCCACTATTCCACTCCTCTCGATCTCTCTCCCTCCCCTCATTTTTAACAATCAGTCACACCCACCTCCACTCCTCTCGATCTCTCTCCCACTCCTGCTGGTCTGGTCCGACAAATCCCTCACCCTCTCGCCCCTCTCTCAGTTCCGACGGGGATAATAGCCGGCCAAAGATGATGTAGCCGGTGGTTCACCAGCGACGGCAGGCGGCGGCATAGGTGGATTTTCGGTTTATTTTGATTTGATTCGAGTTGCAGCTCAAATCCGGCTTCAGGTTCATCCAGTTTAGGGGTGTAATTGTATTTATATAGGCGGAGATGTGGGGGTGGAGGTGGTGGTGGTGGTGGTGGTGGAGATGTGGTGGTGGAGGTGGTGGCGGGGATGCAGAGAGTGGCAGAGATGTGGTGGTGGAGGTGGAGAGTGGCTGTGTTTTGAAAGAGAGAAGAAGTGAGAAGAGGTGGGCTTATGTTTGCGTGGGGAAGAGGTAAAAGATGAGAAGTGCTTCTGGAAAACAAACAAGCTGCAGGACCCAAAGGTCTGCGCGACGCAGACATAAGTGGCCAGAAGTGCTTCTGGCCAAAAAACAAACAGCACCTTAGTCTATCTAAGATTCTTTGAAATTAATTTCGAAGTGTGAACATGCTGATTTTACGTATAGTTATAATATTAATTTTACAAAGAATCTGTTGACTGCAGCCTAAAAAGGTGAATATAATTACGGATGGATGAAATGAAAACAGTGTTAAAATAATTTCTCATAGTGTAACGTTTTATTATTATATTACCGAGTTTTATTAGCACCTAATATCAACATCAATTGATTAATAACTAGTGAAATTCCGCCGCGCTACGCGGCGGGAATTTCATCTTCGCTTCCCCGCGCTACGTGGCGGGAATTTCATCGGTATCGGTTCATTTTGTTATGATATCGCTACGGTAGTGATACATCTTATAACAAATGAAAGAGAAAATACAAAAAGAAAGGGTCATAATACACCCAAAAGAATGTCGACGCTTGGTTTATACCGATAGATAAATATAAAAAATCGAAACAACGTGTATCAATACTGATGTCGTTCGATTAGAATTGTTATAATACTGATATTGTATTACCCGAAAACTTTAAATGTTTATTAATAACAAAGTTTAAGCAATTTAAAAAGGATATATATTAATATTGATTGTTATAATCATTAATCATAAGAATTTATAAATTTAAGTGTAAATTTAGAATAGTAAAAATATATATACAAACTGATGTTTAACTATTAAGAATATGGCCAATGATCTCTAGATCAAGTGGTGGAATGTTTGCATTTCTCTTGAGAGATGCAGGTTCGACTCCCACTTGGTGCAGAGTGAGGCACCGGTTGGCAATGATAGGAGACCCAGGGAACCTGGGTTAGATCCTTGAGCCAAACGAGTTTTACCGGTAACTTCACTGCCGTGCCTACGGACGGGTGGGTTACCGGGTTTTCCCCGGAATTGGTGGTGGACTCGGGTTACTCTCGGAGTACCCCGTTTTTCCGGTGGGTGCCCCGAGAGTGCTCGTGATTGAGTTTGTTGGCCGTTAAAAAAAATTACATATGACATGGATTTAAAATTTCATTTGATACGAATGTCAAAACTTATTAATTTGAGTTTATTTTCTGCTTCTTTCTTTCTTTATTGAGACCTGTAATTTACCTTTCATTCCGATTTACTTTCTCCACACTTCCTCCACATATATTGCATAAATTTGTTTAACCAAACCAGAGGCGGTTTTAAAGCTTGATAACCGCCTATCGACAACATCAATGTTGTATCTCCTTCTCATGCCTGTGTTGGATTTTCTTTCATCTGCAATTGCTGATAACCTAAGATGACCAACCACGGCGGCGCATACAGTTCATCTGTTCCGAACTTCCGATACGACCGCCGCTACTTCAGCAAGATCGAACCCTACAGTGGCGGAGACATATCAGGTTTCATTCCAGTCACCAATGGTTCCAGTCACATGCGGCAATAGATCTAGGGTTCCAACTTGATATCCGGTCACCTCTTTTCGATTTAACTTTTGTTTCTCAATAAATCAATACCTGATGATGCATATGGAGCCTAGGTTTACCGCCGTAGAAGTTCCTCTTTGTTTTACCATTTGCAACGTGGTGGTGATCGACCTTGTGCTTGTATTATAACCATGGTAATTTCTGACGTAACAAAGAGAAATGTTGTAAATTTCAATGGACTGTAATGAAGTGAAAACTAAAGCGCAAAACTGATACAGTAACCGGCAGATGTAGGTGGGGAAAATTGGCAAACCGGAACTGTTCCTAAGACATTTCAGCTTTTGTTATTATATAAAATAAATCAATAACTGATGATGCATATGGAGCCTAGGTTTACCGCCGTAGAAGTTCCTCTTTGTTTTACCGTTTGCAACGTGGTGGTGATCGACCTTGTGCTTGTATTATAACCATTGTAATTTCTGACGTAACAAAGAGAAATGTTGTAAATTTCAATGGACTGTAATGAAGTGAAAACTAAAGCGCAAAACTGATACAGTAACCGGCAGACGTAGGTGGGAAAAGATGGCAAACCGGAACTGTTCCTAAGACATTTCAGCTTTTGTTATTATATAAAATAAATCAATAACTGATGATGCATATGGAGCCTAGGTTTACCGCCGTAGAAGTTCCTCTTTGTTTTACCGTTTGCAACGTGGTGGTGATCGACCTTGTGCTTGTATTATAACCATTGTAATTTCTGACGTAACAAAGAGAAATGTTGTAAATTTCAATGGACTGTAATGAAGTGAAAACTAAAGCGCAAAACTGATACAGTAACCGGCAGACGTAGGTGGGAAAAGATGGCAAACCGGAACTGTTCCTAAGACATTTCAGCTTTTGTTATTATATAAAATAAATCAATAACTGATGATGCATATGGAGCCTAGGTTTACCGCCGTAGAAGTTCCTCTTTGTTTTACCGTTTGCAACGTGGTGGTGATCGACCTTGTGCTTGTATTATAACCATGGTAATTTCTGACGTAACAAAGAGAAATGTTGTAAATTTCAATGGACTGTAATGAAGTGAAAACTAAAGCGCAAAACTGATACAGTAACCGGGAGATGTAGGTGGGGAAAATTGGCAAACCGGAACTGTTCCTAAGACATTTCAGCTTTTGTTATTATATAAAATAAATCAATAACTAATGATGCATATGGAGCCTAGGTTTACCGCCGTAGAAGTTCCTCTTTGTTTTACCTTTTGCAACGTGGTGGTGATCGACCTTGTGCTTGTATTATAACCTTGGTAAATTTCTGACGTAACAAAGAGAAATGTTTTAAATTTCAATGGACTGTAATGAAGTGAAAACTAAAGCGCAAAACTGATACAGTAACCGGCAGACGTAGGTGTGAAAAGATGGCAAACCGGAACTGTTCCTAAGACATTTCAGCTTTTGTTATTATATAAAATAAATCAATAACTGATGATGCATATGGAGCCTAGGTTTACCGCCGTAGAAGTTCCTCTTTGTTTTACCGTTTGCAACGTGGTGGTGATCGACCTTGTGCTTGTATTATAACCATGGTAATTTCTGACGTAACAAAGAGAAATGTTGTAAATTTCAATGGACTGTAATGAAGTGAAAACTAAAGCGCAAAACTGATACAGTAACCGGCGGATGTAGGTGGGGAAAATTGGCAAACCGGAACTGTTCCTAAGACATTTCAGCTTTTGTTATTATATAAAATATATTCGTTTGAATAAAATCTTCTAGAAAAGTTTTGATTAATAATATATTATTGCGAGAGTTAAACCCAATCTTTAAGAAAAACTAATAGCTAGACTACTCCTACTTAGAGGTGTACAAAAAAACGGGTTCTAGAACCGAAACCGGAAAAAAACCGAAACCGATTTTTTTAACCTGTTTTTTATAACCGGTTTTTTTTAACCGCCGGTTTTTATACCGGATACTATTCTTGACTTCAAAAACCGGTTATTAAAAAACCGGTTAAAACCGGTAAAAAACCGGTTTTTTTGGGAAAAACCGGTCCCAACCGGTTATACCGGTTATTGTTTTGGACCTAAAAAACCGGTTAGTAACCGGAACCGGTTATTAAAAAAGAACGGTTTTTATTTTAGGTGAAATAACCGAAACCAGTTAATAACCGAAACCGGTTATTTGAAAAAAAACCGATTTATACACATCTACTCCTACTAGTGTTATTTTTTTCAAGCAACCCAACGTGTTAGTTATATGACATATTTTGATTGGTTTATTTCTTATGAAAAAGGCACAATTGTTTGACACAAAAGTATACTTAATGCAAGAAGTAAAGGGAAAGATTTGCCTATATAGGTGCACAATTACAATTTTTTTTTTTTTAAAAGTAAACTTTATTAAAACACAAGCCACCTCAAACCGAGACAACCAAAAACAACATTACAAATTTACATCAATCTGTCCAAGACGTAGAAAGGTAAACTTCATTACACCAATTTACAAATATACATTTTTTTCATGGTATGTATGAATTACATTTACTCCTTAAAATATTCATTACTCTATATACTTTCCTATTGGTCTCCACTTGTCATTTTATCCCACTTCATCTCATCTCAATTTCAAATACATTTGCCCCCATCACTATAAGAATCCCCATTCCGTTACATACCACATTTCTACACATTCAAAACATCATGGAACAACATTTACAAGAAAAAACATTAGCCAAAAACCAAGAATCCGAATTCCAAAACGACGACGTTGAAGCTCTATCTCTATGTGATCTTGCCACCAACGAACCCGATGATCCACAACAACAGTTGTTCGACGAGGCCGAATTTGATTTCGCTTTCGGCTACGGCTCAAACTCAAGCCAGCCAAAAAATAATATGTGCAGCGCGGATGAGCTGTTTTTCGGTGGTCGAATTCTTCCGTTACGCCACTCGGTCACTTTACCCTCTCGGTTCATGACCCGTCGGGATGAATTCATATTCACCAGGTCCATATCCGTTTCAATATCCGAACCCGTTAGTGTTGCTACGAGCAGAAGCAGCAGCGCTCGTAGCAGCACGTCACTATCCGAATTCAACGGGTACCGAACCCGAAACCAGTTCCATTCTCACCCAAGTCCCACACCACATGTCCGAACCCGTATCCAAAATTTCGGTAATTCGAACAAATCACTGTCGAAATGGCGGTTTTTGCAGTTGGGTCCGTTAAAGCCACAAGAGATCGGGTTGGCGGATCTGAAGAACCGGAGCTTGAGAAGCAATGGGAGTGGTAGGATGATGAAGAATGAAGATGAGAAGAAGAAACATGTGTTGTCGTGTAAATGCAGTGCAGAAGATGTGATTGAAAGTACGGTTTCTTCGAGGATTTCGATGGTCAACGAAAGGAGTTTGAATGAAGAGGAGACAAAGACAAGGTCGAAGGAAAGTAACGTTGGACGGAGGAAACATGTAATGTCACTGTCAGGTCATCATCGGACATCTGAATGGTTGAAGCAGCTTTTTATTCAAAAAAATGATCCACTTTAGTTTGTAACGGGGAATAATTACCAAAATTCACATATTTATCAATAATTTTTCAGAATTAACAATAATGTGTAGATTTTTTATTTTTACTTTTTTATTAAAGTCGTCTTAGTCTTGGCTCTAAGGTAGTGTTTGGTATGCATGAATGAGGGGTGAAATGGAATGGATGATTACGAGGGAATGAAGAAAAGTGTGTTTGGTTGGTTAATGGAATGGAATCACCCATTCCAAAATGCATTCTATTCCCTCAAAATCATTCCTTCCACCCCTCATGTTTTTTTTCCATTCCATCCCCCCTTGCACCATTCATCAACAACACCACAACCCACCACCTTCGCCACAACCCACCACCACCACCACCCACCACCGACGCCATCGCCATCGCCGCCACCCGCCACTACCTGACCCCGACAGCCACCGCTGCCGCCACCACCCACTCGCCACCGTTATCACACACAGCTGCGACCAACCGCTAACGACACTCGCCGCCGCCGCCCACCACCATCGTCGACGCCACCACCACCGCTACCATTAACCACCGCCGCCGCCACCAACCGCCACCTCTGCTGCCACCCACCACCAACGACCACCTTGCCACCAGCACCACTCGTCGTCGCCGCTGCACCGCCACTCGCCGCCACCACCACCCATCGCCGCCGCCGACACCCATCACCGCCACCTATAACCACCCACAATCACTACCACCGACCACCACCACCACTCACCGCTGATTTTATTACTCCGTTTTTCTTGCCTACAGAACAATACACAATAATAACTCATTTCATTCACACATGGTAACCAAACAAGACATGGAATGGTAATGATCCATTGCATTCCCTCGTCCATTCCATTACCCCATACTAAACAGACCCTAAGACTAATGTGTAGATTTTTTATTTTTACTATTTT
Source organism: Helianthus tuberosus (assembly GCA_030545235.1). Taxonomy (NCBI): domain Eukaryota; kingdom Viridiplantae; phylum Streptophyta; class Magnoliopsida; order Asterales; family Asteraceae; genus Helianthus; species Helianthus tuberosus. The sequence continues at coordinate 73,640 of JARYGA010059998.1, forward strand.
ATTAAAGTCGTCTTATTTTTACTAAGCGGTATGGGGGCCGGCTTAGGCCCGGCGAGGCCCGGCGCCGGTCCCCCACACTGCCCCCTCCCTTCCGTTCCGTCGTCCCCGGCTCACCACAGACAAACTCGACGTACCACTTTCAAACATATAGCCGTTATGTAACGGCTAGAATTATTAAAAAAAAAAAACTTTTTCACTTTAAATATATACTCATTCTTCTTCCATTTTTTATACCATTTCCTCAATATTTCACCCATTCTTCTCCCATTCTCATCCATTTTTATAAAAAAAACACTTCCATTTTTATACCAATCTTTTATAAAAAAATATATTTTCATCCACAATGGCATCTAATTCTTGGTGGTCCTCGTCTTCTTCGGACGAAGAGGAGATGTTTTTTGCAAACGCTGTGGTAAAGGCGGCACAGATTCTTTTGGAGGAGGAAGAGGAAGATGGCTCGTCTGAAAACGTTATTACCAGACGAATACGGATTAACAGACACCGCGAAGGTTTGTCATTAATAAATTGTATATATTTATATATTTCCTCGTATTTATATATTTTTTACGACAGGAGCGCACGAGAAATTGGTTAACGATTATTTTTCGGATGCACCCCTTTACAATGCCGACATTTTCAAACGAAGGTTCCGAATGAGTCACCGGTTATTCACACGGATTGCTGATGATTTGGCGGGGCTAGACCCGTTTTTCACGCAACGACCCGATGCTCGGAATTATGAAGGGTTCACCACGTTACAAAAGTGTACTGCGGCCATTCGCCAATTGGCGTACGGGACAGTGGCCGACGCTTTGGACGAGTACTTACAGATGTCGGCAAGAACTTCGCTGGAATGTTTGTATCGGTTTTGCCATAATGTGGTGAAACTGTATAGCAAACAATATTTGCGGAAACCAAACGCGTATGATGTTCAACAGTTGTACCAAGCTCATGAAGCAAGGCACGGGTTTCCGGGAATGCTTGGTAGCATTGATTGTATGCATTGGGCGTGGCATAACTGCCCGACTGCGTGGCGAGGCCAATACACGCGAGGTGATCACGACCATCCAACCTTAATACTTGAGGCCGTGGCGTCACAAGATTTGTGGATCTGACATTCTTTCTTTGGGCTCCCTGGTTCACTCAACGACCTCAACGTGCTATACCAATCGACGATCTTTAGCGATGTCGTTAATGGAATCGGTCCGGATACCCGTTTTTACAGTTTCAGGGGTTGAGTATAGACGCGGGTATTATCTTGCTGACGGAATATATCCGTCTTGGTCTACAATTGTGAAGACTATTTCATTTCCCGAGGACGAAAAAAGGAAAAAATTCGCCAAGCGTCAAGAAGCTGCAAGAAAAGACATTGAACGTGCTTTTGGTGTTTTAAAAAAAAATGGGCCATCCTTGAACAACCGGCACGTGCGTTCACACCGAAGAGGTTGCTCCTTTGTATGTACGCTTGCATTTTGCTCCATAACATGATTATTGAAGACGAAGGTTGGGCGATTTGTGAGTATGATGAGAATGCATCTTACGGGAATACTGTCCCGGTAGATCCGACGCAACAGGATTTAAACTCGTTCGCGCTAACCAACGACTACACGCATGCAAACCTTCAACAGGATTTGGTAGAACATATATGGAACAACGTAAACGTCGGGGACGGGGACGGTGACGGAGACGAAGAGTAGTGTAATTTTTATTTTTAGGAAATGTAATTTTTTTTCCGAAAATGTTTTTATTTTTATTTTTAGGAAATGTAATTTTTTTATGTTATGAAATGAATTTATTTATGTTGTTTTATGTTGTATTTTTTAATTTTTATAAAGTTTTTATTAAGTTAATAAAAAAAACTTAGGAAATTATAAAATATTAAGGTGGGGTAGCCCCATGCTCTACCCCCTCAAAAGTGAAGGAGGCCCATCCCCCATGAGCCGGTGATGTGGCGCCTACGTGGCGGTCCATTCTCTTGGACCGATGGAACTTGTGGGGAACGAAAACCATATGGGTCGAAGGCGGGGGAGTGAGAAGGAGCATCCATTGATAACAAATTTTGAAAACCATAGCCGAAATTGGGTTGAAGGTTGGTTGCTTGAGTGTTGTAAAAGGAGGGGTGTGAAGGTTGTTGGAAAAAAAACGGGGGTTGTGGAGTATATCCGAAAGAGGGTTGTGATTGTGCACTTGCACCGCTCGAACCACCACGAGACGGTTGCTTGCCCCGTCCCTTAGTTTTTTTCTTGGCTTCGCGGGGTTGGTTCTCCATTGCTCGGTTAGAAGTGGGTGTGGTTTGAGAGTATAAAAAATTAAGTGGGTGTGGTTTGAGAGTATAAAAAATTTAGTGAGAAGTGGGTGTGGTTTGATGAGAGTGTAAAAAATTAGTGAGAAGTGGGTGTGGTTTGATGAGAGTGTAAAAAATTAGTGAGAAGTGGGTGTGGTTATTTATATTTGTTTAAAAAGTGAATTTTTTTTTTTTTTTTTTAAAAACCGACCGTTGCAAACATGACCGTTCCTCAAACCTTGTGCCAACTCCACGCGGTGAACAAGTGCCGAAACCACTCCCCGATTCGGGTCCCCGCGGTGATGGCGGCGGTGTTCCCGATCGGGGAAAGTGGTCACCGCACCCACCCCCCGAGTACGCCCCGGACACCCTAAGCCAGAGCTTTCGCCAAAAGCTGGGTTGTGCTTTACTAGCCGTCTCAATCAAAAGCGTAGGCGCAAAATCCTAGCCTTCTCAGTTCTCAGTCGAAGAACATGATGTGACCGCTTGTGATTTGAGGAAACGGTACTGATTACTTTAGTGAAGCTAAATTTCATTGTCTATATTTAGTAAAAGAATTGGTAAACGTTGACTATATTGGTAATTTAATGGAGGGGGGGTGATTGATCTGTACGAAGTGTCATATATCTATATTTTTTATTGTTTATAGTCTTTTTTTTTTTGAAAGGCCAACCAAAATATTTATTATATATACAAACTCCAGCAGGTTACTGGGATACATACATACAGCCAAATACAATCTGGGTCAACAGACCATCCACCAATTCATACAAATTCAATAGTAAACCCAGCCACCAAAAAAGACCAGCAAACCACCAGTCTCAACCTGTGTCCAGATTAAATGCTTTCCACTGTGTCCACGTTAACGACCGGTCCTTTGATCTGTTTTTCACCCACAAAAAACTCATGGCCTTAGTTTCTTCCACTGCCTTCGATAGTGATGTCGACACTCGGTTGAAAACCGTGTCATTCCGCATTCGCCACAAATTCCATAAACCCGTAAGAACCACAGCCTGAAAGGCTTTCCTTTTCTTGCTTCCACCTGGAATGTAATCTTCTAATGCCAGTAAATCCCGCAAACCAAAGGCATAAATTGGCGGGACTTTGCACCATTGCGAAATGACATGCCACAACATTTGAGCAAACGAACACGACACGAACAAGTGCTCACTTGTCTCGACAACATCCCCGCAAAAGACATAAATCTGAAATCACCATAATGTTTCGTTTTGCAAGTGCCTCTGCTGTAGGAAGTCTATCCATACTCGCCCTCCAAGCTACAATGGACACTTTCCGAGGAACCCAATTATTCCACTTGAAAGGCTGACCCGTAGGTGGTCTGTTCACCACCCCCAGCTGCCTTTTAATACTACAAACTGAGAACAAACCTGCTGCATCCAAGTTCCACGACCATTTATCTGTGTGAGCTGATAATGAAACCGAAGACAAAAGAGTGCCCAACTGAACCAATTCAGCAAGCTCAGTCGTTAAAATCAGAGGTTGCTTCCAAGACCATTTTGTTTGCACTGTACCACCTGCCACGTTTAACCTGTCTTTCACAAAACACGTCTTGTTCGTCTCCCGCAAAAACAATAGTGGAAATTCCTGGTACAACGGTCTCAACCCCACCCAGAAGTCTAACCAAAACATTATTTTGTCACCACAACCCAATACCCCTCTGATAAGACAAGGCAAATCCACCCCCAACTTCTGTAGATCAACTGAGGTTTTGAAGATATACTTCCACGTACCAGGAGACGAGACCCTTGCTGGAATGGCACTCCAATTTCTGCAGCCATGATGAAAAGCCCAAATTACCTTACGCCATAAAGTTTTTTCCTCAACCTTATACCGCCACCACCATTTGGCAAGCAATGCTAGATTCATATCCCGCAATGATCCTAGATTCAGCCCCCCACTGTCAAACGGCGCTATAACTTTCTCCCAAGCTATCCAACTCATCTTAGCCACATCCTCCGTCCCGCCCCAAAAGAAAGTTCTTCGAAGCCTTTCTAAGTTTTCAATTACTTTAATAGGAGCTTTGTACAATGAGAAATAGAAAGTAGGCAAGGAATTTAGAACCGAATTCAATAACGTGATTCTCCCCCCAAACGATAGTTGCTTCGCCTTCCAAATAGACAACCGGGTTCGAAAAGTGTCCACAATAGGCTTCCAACTCTTGATAAGGTTCATGTTGGCCCCAACTTGGAGGCCTAAATATTTAAAAGGAAGCTTACCAAGTTTACAATGTAGGATATCCGCCATGTTTTGTACTTCGTCCTCCCCAACACCAACCCCAAATACATTGCACTTCGCCAAATTCACCTTCAAGCCCGAAACAAGATGAAAACACCGAAGTATTCTTCGTAGGTTATAGGCGTTTGCTTGAGACCATTCCCCTACGAATACCACATCATCCGCATAAAGGAGATGAGATATAAGAGGACCATCCAATGTACATTTAACCCCATGATACAAACCAACCGAATCTGCCCTCTTCATAATATTCGAAAACGCCTCCATAGCTATAAGGAACAAGAAAGGGGATAAGGGGTCACCTTGGCGGAGACCTCGGGTACACTCGAATTCATGTGTCGGGGAGCCGTTAACCAAGATAGACGCCCTAGCTGAGGATAAAGTAGCCATTACCCACCTCCTCCAACGACTTGGAAAATTCATTTGAGCCATGATCGAATCAAGAAACTCCCAATTAAGAGAGTCATAGGCCTTGTTGATGTCGATTTTGAATATCATACCTTTCTTTTTAGATCTTTTCCACCAAGCTATCACCTCATTGAGCATTAATGGGCCATCAGTAATGTTTCTACCAGAAATAAAAGCGGATTGTTCGGTTGAGATTAGTCCCCCAATGACCCCTTTAAGCCTGTTCACCAACACCTTAGATATTACTTTATTGATACACCCGATTAAGCTTATCGGTCGATAGTCTGACGGGGCCATTGGATCTTTGATTTTGGGGATTAGGGCTATAAAAGAGGAGGTACAACTCCTATTAAGAAAGCTTCTATCATAAAATTCAGCGAACAACCTGACAAAATCAGCCTCCAAACTGGCCCAACATCGCTTGATAAACTTAAAGTTGAACCCATCGGGGCCGGGTGCCCGGTTCCCGTCACAATCCCAAACGGCATTCTTTATTTCCATAAGAGAGAACGGAAGCACTAATGACTCCGCTTGTTCACCCGAGATGGAAGAAAGGTTATGGCACGTAAGGATTGGTCTATCCCGCATTGGTTCTGTGAACTGGGAGGCAAAGAAATGATAAAGACCAGCTTTTACCAACATAGGATTCGACTCCCAACTACCATCAAAAAACACACCGTTGATGCGATTATTACAAAGATTGGCATTTAAGATCCCGTGAAAGAAATCTGTGTTTTCATCACCTTCCAACGCCCACCTTGCCCTGGATTTCTGCCTTGTATCCATTTGTTTCATGCGATCATATTCAGAAATAAATTGCTTATACTCAGCCCTTAGGTCCAGTTCCGACTGATCTAAAGGGCCCAAATCAGCCTTGTCCTCAATAGACACAAGAAGACGTTTCGTATCCAAGTATTGCCCCTCCGTACTAACTTTTACAACCTTAAGCCATTCCTTTATACGATTTTTTAGCCACCTCAATTTTGTAGCAAGGGCCAGGTCTGCCGCACCAGAAAACTTAAAACCCCCACACAAAGTAAATACGTAATCTGTGAAACCTGGAATCTCGAGCCAAGAGTTATAAAAACGAAAGGGAATATGACCATAATCGGATTGAACCATTGATAAAAGAAGTGGTCTATGGTCTGAACAATCTCTCTCTAGAGCTAGAAGAGACGCCATAGGCCATCGGTTTTTAAATTCCCCACACACCAAAACCCGATCTAATTTACTTAGTTTATCTCCCTTATCCGACATGAAGGTAAAACGCCCTCCTCCCATATTATATTCATGAAAATCAGCAGCCAGAATAAAATTATTAAATACATCCGCACTTGATGCAACAAACACTGAATTATACCTTTCAGATGAGTCCCTCACCTCGTTGAAGTCGCCCATGACTGTCCACAGACCTGGAAGAGAATTGCGAATTTGAAGAAGGTCAGACCATACCCCTCTTCTAAGAACTGCATCGTTTGGAGCGTAAAGGTTGACCACATTCAGACGAATTCCAGATTGTACCAAATCACCTGAAATCACCAAGAATCGCTGGTGCTTGTGAACCCCCACCCTGCGAAATACACTAGGGCACCACATACAAATCAACCCACCGGCTGTACCGATTGCATTCACCGCCTCCGCCTCATAAATGGACTTACCCCAGAAGTTACTAAGCAAGAATCCAGCAGTATCTCTGAGTTTTGACTCTTGGATTGAAAGAAAGTGCACCCCATTACAAGTTTTTAAACCTCTGATCTAGTTAGCCTTCCTGGCATCCCTGGCCCCCCGTAAATTCACTGATAGGAAATTCATTGGGAAACCTTATTGCCTCCTTCCCCCTCAATTAATGACTTAACATCATCTTGGAACCTGCTAAGATCAATACCTACATGAACTCCGACATCTGAAGTCGCCTTTGTCTCCTTTGCCAGCTCTGACTCTCTCAAACCCCCACCAGAGATCCGATTCTCCTGACAGTCTACCCCATTTTGATACCCGTCTTGTGGTTCTTGAACACCGGTAGACGAATCAGTCGCCGGAATCGAAGTATTCAAGTCAACGAAGGAGTTTTTTACAGGGGTGTCAGAGTTAAAAGCACGGGTTGTTGGACCCTGGGTGGACCCAGTAGATGGTGGGCTACGCATGCTCCTCAAACGTTTGCGTAGGCCCACCGTCTTTGAAAGGCTAGATGACTTCCTTGGGCCACCAGAATTAAAACCCATCTGACTGGGCCCACTTCCTTGCGATTTTTGGATTGTATCCTCCACCGTATTCTGATCACAGGTCCCCCTGAAATCTTCTGAATTCCCCAATTCCCCATACGCCGTTTCTTCTTCCCCATGCGTCGTTTCTTCTTCCCCATGCGCCGCGTTCATGTCCAATCTAAGAGACTGGGCAGGTGACGGTTGATTATCCAATGGTTCCTTTGACTTCTCCTCTATCGGCTGGTCGCCAACGTGTAACTGACTGTCGGATCTATGATCGGCATCACCGGTTTCTCCCCGGCAGTCCCCGTCCCTGAATTCACCTTCTTCCGCCTCCATTGGTGTTCCTACGTCAAACTCTTGGTATCGCGAGTTAACTGTGGTTGCCACTCCGAAAGTAAACGGCATCCATGGTTGCAGCTCCTCCAACACCCACACTTTATATGTTTTATCTTTCCATCTCAAATCAATCTCCTCCTCTATGATCTTCCCCTCAGCATACAAAACATGACAAAACCCCACTGAGTTGTCTGAGGTTTCCCATGAAAATTTTGAAGGTTCAATGACCTTACCATACATCTCACCAATTTGATCGTAAACTATATTATCGCGCAGGTGAACAGGCACACCTGAGACTTTCAGCTTTGCCACACGATCGAATGAAATGTCTTCCCCATCCCATATTGTAGCCTTTGAAAACACCTCTGACAAGACCGACGAACGATACTCCAGAAACGTTATTGCAGCATTCCGGTCGGAGAAGGAAATTAACACTTTTAGGCCACCCAAAAAAGATACTCCTACATCATTCAAACCCGGGCATCCTAACAAGTTCTTTACATTGCCAAGAGCCCGCAAGTCTTTAGCATGCCCTATTATCGACCTACCCATACAGTGTCTTGGATACGCTGGGCCACTATATTCCACTTTTACCGACCTCCGGGGACGGCTATCTTGACCTCCACCAGTTTTACTAACCGCATCTCGGAACGAGACTCCCTCCTGGACAGTTTTGTTAGTGACACAACCCGGAACCCGACCGTTTCCCTTCTGTTTCCACGTATTCGCTCCTTCGACTCCAGTAGGAAGGTTAAACTTATTGTGGAACTTATCATATCTTGCCAACGAGACTGATAGCTTGGCCTCATAAATTTTTACCAAGTTCATGCTTGCCAAAGTCTGCTCCATGTTGACTATCCCCACGAGCCTGACAAACCCAAAGTGGTTCCCTCTTGAATCTTTTTTCATTGCCACATATGCATCTGTAACCCTCCCACATGGTTGGAAAGCTTTCCAGAGCAGAGAGTTTGAAACCCTATCGGGAAGGTTTCCCACATAGAACGTGACCTCCTCTAGATCTCTGGTCGCTTTCCTTTGCCTCCGGTACCTTACCTCACACCACAGACGACTATAAACATTTCAAACCTTTAGATGTCTCTTCACTTAAATGCCAATCATGTTGCCTTAGTGATAAATCCATTGGTCACATATTGATTCAATGTCGAGCTGAAAAGAGGTTTTGATCTAGCCGACGCACACTCTATTCATGATAACTTTGTAGAATTATCACCAATGGTGGGTTACAAAAGGTACAAGATATCAGGGTTTGCTATTGTTACACTACCAAATGGTTTATCTAGATGGCTAGAAACTCACTTGTGTAAAAGAAGTTAAAGACCCCGGATTGTTGAAGATATCAATGGATCAGTCATCAGCCATAGGAACAGCTTCAAATCCATCAGTATCACCTTTGGAAAAGTACCGGTGCAATTCAGCAACATCATGTTTTTGTTGAGTTTGTTGTTAATAATTTAGCTTTGGAACTCGAATGAATGTTTCTTGGTGTAATTTGTGGTATCCCGCTGGTTTTCTGATTAGTGATAAAATTTAGGGAAAATAGCCAAAATGGCAAAGATTTGGTCAACATTTCCAAAATGGCCAATTCAAACGTCTCATAGAGACTGTAGGATCGTGTACGAACCCGAATGAGTCGTTCAGAGGAGTTTTTATCAGTTTCAGGTGCGGAAAACAAGAAACTGACTTTGAAACAGCAAGCAATTCACTTTTAACACCTTTCTGATTGATATATAACAGATTACACGTACAAAAACACACCGGCAGCACTTCGGTATAATATTCTGATTCCCCTCGAAATGACATGAACACAAGCCTATTTATAGTGTTTTTGATTCCCCACGAAATGACATGGTGTCATTTCGAGCGGAATTAGAACTTAAATTTCGAACGGAATTAGAACTTAACTTTCGAGCGGAATTAGAAACTTATGTGATTCTCCACGAAATGACAAGGTGTCATTTCGAGCAGAATCACCTCTAAAAACCACTATCTCGTTTTTCGTGCCCTGATCTAACTATTACAGTACAAGACTCGATACAAGACGAAGTTGACAGATGCATGCACTAACAGACACCCCCTCAGATGTTGACGAGTGTCACGTGTCGAGTCTTCGCATCTTCAGTCTCTATCAGTCTTTGGGCTTCACTCTTTCTATCAGCATCAACAGACTCCCCTTAACAATGTGCTGGCATTCCTTCAGTTCTTCAGCATCATTTGCTTCAGGGTCGTAATCTGACTTTCACAGGTTCAAGATCGTTGTCTGACTCAAACTTTGTCTTCAGAGTCCTCAAATATCGAAACCTGGCTTTTCAAACATAAGCTTCTCAGAATCGATCAACCTGGCTCACATCCAGCTTTTCCTCAAACCTGCACCATCTCTACCTCAAAGTAAATTTTACAATTTTAAACAATAACATGTATACATCAACTCAAACTCTCCCTCAAATCAAACAGAAAATTTTATCAATAATAATCCTGATGAACCACTTGTAAATTAGATTAAAACACATTTGATTAAAAACATAAACTCCTCCTCACAACATGGTCATCATGTCTAGCACTTTGAATTTTGAAAATCAGCTCTCCAACACCAGTTGTCGAAAATCTTTTTGACTTTTTCAAAAATTTATGCTAAAACACACTGAAAATCTTTTTGGATTTTGAGATATTAAGAAATACAGTAAAGAAATATTTACATACAATATTTTTGTGAGTTTGTGTAAGAGGATCATATCAGTTTCTGAGACATATCAACAACACCGTTAAGCTTCATTTCATTTTAAGTTCTAAACAATTCACCTAGATTGTCAGTATATTGGTCCACTTAAATTCTCACACAAAGTTCAACTGTTCCGAGATACGAAATTAATGTCTTAGGAACTTAAACTTATTCGTGTGTCCCACTCCTTGAATATACTCCCGTATCCAGATCCCAATATTCAGTCTTACAGGCGAGTATACCACAGATGATATCTGTAAAGAGGTTAAATTGCGAGGGCCGTGAGAGCTCAGGTCGATACTTCCGTATACGCAGATAGATGACGGCTTCGACTTTTGGTGTGTCCCCTTTAGAGGATCTTTTCTTTAACTGCAATGACTATCAATTTTATTATTCATCAATTTGCTGAGGGCTGCTCTATGTTTCAAGCAAGCGGAAAGTATTCTCCGGGGACTAGGCCATTGCTTCCGCAAAATCAGAAGTCCCGGGATAATACCCCAGATATCACTGAGCATAAAGACCTAGTATCTCAGAAAGAGGGACCTTTCAAACAAGATTTCGGGGGTTACCCATATATCCAAGAAGTTGTTCCCCACGATATAAGCAAGTTTGAATTTAGGTTTATATCTCGTCACAATCTACTAAATGTGCAAAAACCTACCGGCATATCCGCAGTGAGATTGTTTATCACAATTTAACTTTACATTTCTTTAGCATGTTGTGACAGTCTACTGATGTAGTATCATTTCCTCTATTTCACAACAAAACTCATTTTTGATTTTATCATGTTTTTGTATTTTTCAAATTTTCTAATGTTTTTGGATTTTCTAAAAAAACTTACTCCCCCTAAAATGCAAACACATTTCAGGAAATTTGAAAACAAACTGTACAAGAAAAATTGACAACCGATATCGAATCACTTCAATTCGCCATCCACTTGGCATAAACAATCAGAACTCCCCCTTACACAAAACTATTTTCTCATTATGATTTCAAAACACTTAAGTTTGTTTTAACCAAAATGATTTTTCCGGAAAATAAGTTTTGTTAAATTTACCACTTGTAAAGTTAGGGGTTTGGTTCATCACATTTTCCTCAATCATTTTTAGAAAATCAGATACAACTTAATGTCCCTGATTTACCACTTGGAAGTGAAAATTTCCATCAACCACTTGTAGGAATACCTCATCTACACAAAACCATTTTACCAATAAAAATGCCGATTCCTGCTTCACACTTACCAACCTGGAAGCTCCGGCAATTCCTCAATCTGTAAAAATTTAGACAATTTTAAAATTTTTCACAAAAACAAGTTTAACAAGAATGATGCCGATTCCTGATCCACAATTACAAACTTGGGATCTCCGGCAAGTCAGGTTTTTTAAGCAAAGAAAATGTTCACCCAAGCCTGACCAGCCTTGGGTGTTTTCAATTCAGATTCAGTTGGGATATAAGTTGCTTTCTTTGTAGCGTAAAAGTCTTTAACCCCTTTAACCTTCCCATCAACCATCTTTCCGAAAATTTTCTTCACATTTCCATTAAACGCTTTCTCAACATCAAAATTATTCTTCTCAGAATAAAACTGATTTGAGATTTCAACCTTCCCAATCTTTTGTTTAAAATTCTCAGTCCTCAATGGTGGAAAGTTCTCATCATCCATTGAAGGTACTGAGTTTTCATCACTCTCATCAAATTGTGGCTCCTCTGATTTTGTGAAATCAGATTCATCACCAGTTTTCTCCTCAGATTTCTTAACAACCCGTTTTTGGTTGTCAAGCTTCACACTTCTCCTGTAAAACCTTTTTGAACATTCACCAACTTCATATGTAGAAATTTTAAACACTTTAAATTTCTCAGTTGGTGGTTCGGTTTTATCAACAACTACTTCTTTTAGTTTTTCTAAGACTCCCTGTTTTGTCTTAGTTGCTCTGGGACAGTTCCATGCAATGTGACCAACTTCATTGCATCTAAAACAGGTTCTAGTCTCTCTCCTCTGATGAGCTTCAATCTTCTTTTCATCAAAAAATTCTTGATTTGATTGTCTCCAAAATGAGCTCTTCTTCTCCTCTTCAGCAGACGGGCCTGAAACAAATTTTGTATATGTTTTAGAAAATTTTTTATTTTTATAGTTTTCTGGTGGAATAAAACCAAGACCTTTCTTTTTGTAGTTACCATTTTGGTTTGGTTTCTTTTGAAAACCAGAACCAGAATTGTAACTCTTTTTCTTGTTTAAACGTTGTTGAACTCTTGAAGTGTATTTCTTAGGTTTTCCAGTAAGATTTAAATCTTTTATTTCAGAAATATTAATTTCTATCATTTTGAAAACCTTTTTGATCATGTCAAAATGAACACTTCTTATTGGAAACTCTTTATCAAAATATAATTTGTCAGAATCATTCAAAGTGTATACAACTTCAAATGTTTCGTCATTCAAATTAGATTTTGACAACAAAAATTCTTTACTATAAACCCGTTTTCCCGATGATTTTGAACTCTTTTCGGACAAACTCGAACTTCCGACAGACTGACATGAACTTTCAGACTCGGATTTTAACTCTGACTCCTCATCCCTATCCGACACCTGATCGACCATTCTTTTAATTAATTCAGACTCATGATCTGTGTCGGACGCTGTGAACGTGACGTCAATGTTGTCTGGTAATACATCGGTTAACTCGGACTCTAACTTTAGATTAACTGCCTTTTGGACTTGTTCCTCATTCGGTTTTCTAGGCGAATACCCTTCCCAAATTGGAGGCGGACACTTGTTATAACATACACTCTGTTTCTTACCAGTATCCGTTTTCTTCTTTGACTTCTTATCTTCGTCTTTAAACGCCTCAAAACCTGCAACAGTAGGATAAATTCTATCAATTATGTAATCACAACTTGTATAACTTCGCAGCAATCGTCTGATTCTTTCATTCTCGCCTGCTTCACTATCCAACTCTTTCTTCCATTTCGCACATTCTTCAATGTAAAAATTTATCTCTTTCTGCTTCGACATCATTGTTGCATTCAACATCTTCAAAGCAGCTTCTCTTTCTGAATTAGTTTTCTGCAAACTATTCACTGTTCTGTTTAATACATCGTATGATTCTTTCAAATTTTTCACATCAAACAACAACTTTTCTTTCATCTTCTCTGATTCACTAAACCTCTCGTCTTTTTCTTCACATTGTTTGCAAGATACTGAACATGTAAGACATGGTTTTGTGACTTCAACAATCTTCTCTACCTCCACAATCTTCTCAACTTCAACTACCTTTTCCACTTCCACTATCTTCTCAATCACTTTGACTTCCTTCAATTCTTTTGCAGCTCTTCTCTCTTTGAGTTTCTTCAATTTATCTGCAAAATAAAATTCAAATCTGTCAGAAGATAAATGTATTTTCCAAGGTTTATCTGTTCAAGCTCTTCATCATCACTGTTATCTGTTGAACTATTTTCAGAGGAAACAGATTCTTCATCTTTTTCTTCATCATCAGATAACACAGCCATCCATTCTTTCACCAATTCTGGTTTTTGAATAATCTGAGCAATAAAAGCTTTAACATTGGGATCAGCTGGAATATACTTATCCCAGCTAAAACCTTCAGCCACTTTCTCGTCATCTTGATCAATGATGCCATAGTAAGCTTTCTTGTTTGCATCCTCGATCATTTTTCCATGTGCAGTTTGAGAATCCTTTTGTTGATGCGGTTGATAAGTGATTTGTTGATATATGGACTTCTTATAATAATCATCTTTTCCAAAAGGATCCTTTGCTCCTCTCGGCTCCTGATTCTTGCACTCTCTTTTGAAATGACCTTTTTCCCTGCATTTAAAACACGTAACTTTAGATTTATCAAAACCTAAAGATGAAAGATGAGCATCCAAAAAGTCATTTCGTCCTGTAATCATTTTGAACTTTTCAGCTCTTCTCAGGACACTAGCTAGACACCATTTGATGTCCATGAGCTCCAACTCTTCTGAATCAATCTGATCGTAATCCTCCTTGGTTAGCATAGGATTTCCGATCTTTCCGGCAATCAATCCTTCATAAGATTCCAATGCAGTAACAAGTAAACTCATATGATTTTTCACCACTTCTTCAGAAAAGTTTTGACCATTTTGAAGATGCAATGCCACATTGCACTGAATCATATGCCCATTTCCTACACTTGCACTTTGAATACTCGGAGGATTAACTGTTGAAAACCCACTAGTGTTGATTGTACTTTGATTGCCTGATCCAGATGAGTTTCCTGCACTAAATGCGGTTTGGATCTTTGGACTTGCTTCAACTCTCTCAACATTTCCTTTGTAATATAGCTTGATGTCTTGTTGAGCATTTGAACTATTCGTTCTTGCAATTTTTTGCTGTTCTAGATCTTGACCTTCAAGCTTCTCAATGAATTGTGAAATTGATAATCTACTAAACACTCATGTATTCTTCAGAATCATGAGATATGTACCCCATTCTTTTTGAGGTAAAGCATCAGCTAACTTCTTGACCCATTCTGCTGGAGTTTTAGTGATTTTCAGCAAAGACATGGTACGCACAAGATGGCAATATCTTTCTATGATACTCTTCGTAGTCTCCCCAGGCATACTCGTAAACAATTCAAATTCTTTTTTTCAGCAAAGAAGCTTTACTCTGTAGCATCTCAGTACTTCCTTCAAACTTTTTCTTTAATGCTTCCCAGATCGAAAACGCATTTCCATTATGTTGAAGCAACACAAATATGTCTTCTTTGACAGCTTGTTGTAACAGACTTATCATCATTTTCTCTCCTTTGTAACATTCCCTCTCCGTGTCTGAAAATTCTGATATAATCTTATCAACTCTCATAGCGTTCTGAGGTCTAACACATTCAGTTTCAATGCTTTGCCAAGCTTTCAGATGGTTCGCCTGAACCCAGTTTTCAAATCTTTCTTTCCAGCCATGGTATTCTTCAATGTTCATAAGCTTTGGGGGTTTTTGCAACGTTCCGGTTTCATATTCCATGTTCATCTTTTGAACCACAGCAGTTGGAGTAGTTGGAGTAACAAACGCATTGTAGAATTCAGAATCCATGTTTTGGTATCGAAGAATTTTTCAAACAAGCTTTCAAACTAACTGGTTCACCTCGTAAAACATCTGTATCACCTGTAGACACACAAACAAACAAAACACAATCAATTTAAAGACTTATCAATTAACAGAATAAGACTTGTACTCGAACTGGTGAATATTCTGTGCGGACTGAAGGTTGACAAACTGTGCGGACTGCTATGACCCGGATCAAAATCAAACGACCTTTTCCAATGACCTAGCTAAACCACACGACCTTGAACGAGTTTGAATTCAAACGGACTGAACCACCTCTCTTGTGAAGTGATTTGATACGATATTTCAATTATACTTTTGATGTGAACTGAGCAATTTATTGTAATCACTTTACGACAAAAATGATTTGATTACCTTTAACAACACATGGGTTGACAACAACAGATTAGATATGGAATGTGATTGGGCCGATTTTTGTATTGATAAATGGATCAACACAAATGAAAACTAAAATCTCATTGGGTCAACACAAATATTGATTGGGCCGTCAACAATTAATGACTGTCAACACAATTAACTATTTGGGTTTCAAGTACTGGCCGACAATTTTAAAAGCATGCAATTTATAATTGGACCAAAAACCCACTAATCAAAATGTTGATTGGACCGAGATGTGTTTCAAATGTCTTGGGTCTATACTACTGATCACGTGAACTGACACACGCAATAATGATCATGTGAGCGGAATCTCTGATTTGGTATTTATTTGGAGCGAAATCAATACAACCTTTGTAACTTTGTAACTTGGAGCGGAATCTCTGATATTGTAAATTGGAGCGGAATCAGTCAACTGAAATCACGAATTTGTCAGTCTGGAGCGGAATCAGAAGTATGATAGTTTGGAGCGAAATCAGTAGTATGGCAGACTGGAGCGGAATCAGAAAATTTCTGGAGCGAAATCAACCAATAAAACAAATCTGGAGTGGAATCAAGATAATTTTGGAGTGGAATCAATACTTTCGAGCTGAATCAGACTGAGGTTCGTTCGAGCGGAATCAGTTCAAAGATCTGTTTTGATCATTTTTACTCTGAATTTAGCTCTGTAACTTTCAAGGATTTGTTAATAGGTAATGTTACACAATCTGTGAAAATTTGGACAGATTTTGACTGTAAAATCTTGTTGAACTGATGAAAGAAAGTGTAGAAGATAGAAAATGCAATAAAAAACAGCTGTAATCTGTAGCACTCCTCCTCCTGAGCTCTGATACCACTTGTAGGATCGTGTACGAACCCGAATGAGTCGTTCAGAAGAGTTTTTATCAGTTTCAGGTGTGGAAAACAAGAAACTGACTTTGAAACAGCAAGCAATTCACTTTTAACACCTTTCTGATTGATATATAACAGATTACACGTACAAAAACACACCGGCAGCACTTCGGTATAATATTCTGATTCCCCTCGAAATGACATGAACACAAGCCTATTTATAGTGTTTCTGATTCCCCACGAAATGACATGGTGTCATTTCGAGCGGAATTAGAACTTAACTTTCGAGCGGAATTAGAAACTTATGTGATTCTCCATGAAATGACAAGGTGTCATTTCGAGCGGAATCACCTCTAAAAACCACTATCTCGTTTTTCGTGCCCTGATCTAACTATTACAGTACAAGACTCGATACAAGACGAAGTTGACAGATGCATGCACTAACAGAGACGCCACAAATATCCTCAAACGTCATGGCGGCTGATCAATGAAACGCAGACACGTGTCCGACACGCAGGTCGGACGTCTCGACGTCTTAGCTGAGACGTTTCAGGCGGCTTGAGCCGTTTCCTCATGGCTGCATATGGCTTTAGCCGGCTTGAGACTTTTCCACAACGCTTGAGACTTTTCCACATGGCTTGAGCCATTTCACCCTCTTTAGCCGGCTTCAGCAGCTCAAGCCGGATTGCTATTTTTAAGACGTTTCCGATTTAAATTTAAGACGTTTTGTACCAATATAAGACGTTTTGTACCAATATAAGACGTTTTGTACCTATTTAAGACGTGTTTGATTATTTAAATACTGTACATTGTGAAAAAACCGTATTTAAAGTAATTATCTCACAACATGGAAAGAGGTTGGGTCAGTATTTAAAGTATAAATTTAAGAATTTGTTTTTTAGTAATTATCTCACAACATGAGGGTTAAGTTCGTTGTTTATACTGGGGGGGAAGTGGGATGTCATTAACGGAAACATTGAGTATGTTACTGATGGCGATTCAAGGAGACGTGGTTTAGAAATTCAAACAGATCATTCATATAATAGTTTTTTAAATTATGTTTCTGAGATGTGTGATACTCCAAACATTACACGCTTGTCATACCGAATGCCTACGTTTACTGATCCGATCGATATAATTAATGATCGAGATCTTAGATTTTTTTTATTTGGCGATGCAGAATCCTTTTGAATTATATAAATTATATGTTATTGAAGAGTCTGGTGTTGGTTCCTCTGGGTTTTCTTCTTTAAACAATTTCAAAACTCCAGATCTAAATATTTTAGTTAAAGAAAGTGTTGATGTTTATACGATGAGTGTCCTATTTCAAAAAATAATTTTGAAAAATCAACCACGTCTATCAACGAATCAGCTTTTTCATCTATAGTGTTTGAGCCCGGTCATATATTCAATAACAAAGAAGAGATGAAGCTTGAGTTGGGAAAGAAATGTTTGTTAGAGCATTTCGAGTTTAAAGTGGATAGATCATCTAAGACACGGTATGAAGTGTCATGCATGGGTGATGGTTGTCGATGGCGATTTAAGGCATACACTATTCCTGGTGGTAGTTTATTTTTTGTTAAACATATGAATGATAGACACACCTGTTCGAAGACGCAAACACACCCACATTTCCGTCAGGCTAACCCAAAGGTTTTGGGTCACTTTTTAAAGGAACAACTAAAAGACAGTGGTAGGATATATCGAGCGAAAGAGATTGTCAACGATTTTAGACAAAGGTTCGAGGTTGAGATAACAAACCTTCAAGCTTGGCGTGGTAAAAGCCATGCACTTGAAATTTTACAAGGAACAACCCAAGACTCTTTTGCCGAAATACCAATATACTGTTACGATTTGAAGCTTGCAAATCCTGGAAGCATTACTCACATCTTGGTTGATGACCAGAGTCGTTTTGAAATGGTTTTTGTTGCATTAGGTGTTGCGGTAATTTATACCTTTTTGTTTGTCCTTGTTCTTATTTTTTTTAAAGTAACATGGGTTTGATCTAATTTTGTTATCATTAATTTTCAGTTTCGTAGCTTTATGTTTAATCTAAGACCGGTCGTTATCATTGACGCGGCACACCTAAAGGGTGAATTTAAAGGGACGTTGTTTTTAGCAGTGGGCATGGATGGAAATAATCAGATTTTGCCAATTGCTTATGGCATAGGAAAATCAGAGGATGGTGAATCTTGGACATGGTTTCTCTTAAAGCTTAGAGAGTGTGTTGGTGAAATAGTAGATATGGCGATCATTTCGGATAGGGCGAATTCTATACATGTAGGTGTTAGAAACGTGTTTCCACGTGTTTACCACGGGTTGTGTTGTCATCGTTTAATGATGAATTTACGTTTGCCGTCGTCTAAAAACAAGAATATGAGGCACTATGGTGGAAGATATGTAAATCTTATCGGATGTCTGACTTTAATGAGTCATTCAATGATTTGTGTCTTGCCGTTCCTAGAATACGCCAGGTTTTAACAAATATTGGGTTTGGTAGATGGGGAAGAGCCCAATGTCCCGGCAATCGATACCACTATATGACATCTAATTGTGCGGAGTCTATTAACTCTTTGTCTAGATTCTCGGGTAAGATGCCGATAACGCAACTTATCGAATTCTTCCGCCAGTCCGTACGAAAATGGTTTTATGACCCCCGACTGCAGGGCATGCAGGAGAGCCACTCACTAACTCAGTGGGCACATAAGAAAATTTTAAAGAAAATTGAAGGGTCTAGAACTTGGACTGTTGCAGGCATCGGTGTAAAAACTTTTCTTGTTGAAGACGGTACGAAAAGGGGTTTAGTTGATTTTTTGAATCGTTCGTGCAGCTGCCGTGTCTGGCAAGTTTCTGGTCTACCTTGTGGGCATGTGATTGCTGTTTCAAGATTTTTGGGTGAAACTGACTGCAGTCATTATGCATTCTCGTGTTATTCAAACGAAGTATACAAAAAAAGTATGAAGAATCGATTAATCCTCTGCCTCATAGGTCTGAATGGGTAATACCAGAAGGGCTTAGCAGTATATTACCGCCGCATATTACAAAACGTCAATCTGGCCATCCAAGAGAAAACACCCAAATCTTATCTCGTGGGGAAGAGCCCGTTCAGGTATATTGTTCGCGGTGTCAAACATACGGCCATGGTCGTGACGTTTGTTTAGATCCCATGCCATCACAGATTCGTTCACGTAAATCATCAGGGAAAGGAAAAGGGAAAGAGAAAGAAACCCAGAATCCAACGGATGACATTTTTCCATCTTATAATCTAGCAGAATTTTAATAATAGTGTTTTTTTATGTTTTATTTAGGAAAATCATGTAACAAATTTTCGTAACCGCAATAGTAATTAGTAATTCTAATTTATATAAGAATTAAATTTTACAATGCGTACGCCCAGCCTTCAAAAATTAGTTGGTGTGTAGCGCCCGGCGTAGATTTCATCACCCATGTAGCGTCTATATCTGACACAAGCATCATGTATGTTTACTTCGTTCCATGTCAATGAACGGTTGTAAACTAGATTTTCCACTAGCATACATATGATAACACCTGAGTTTCACCCAATATGAGCTCCGTGCTCAGGCCACACAACATCCCCGCAATACTCTAAGGCTTCTACACTATCTATCCCCGAGTGCTGCAAGTACGATATACGGCCCAGAAACCATACGAATGGAGATTCAAATTCAAAAAAAAATTTGATGTATTTTCCTGTGTATGCAAAATGCATCTCCGCAATTACTTAGGTTACAGTTATCGGGAAAATAAGCATTTATTTTAGGCGAACGCATATTTATTTTTAGAAATAACCAGTGGTTTTCGTTGTGCGCTACGGGCATGTAAATCTGCAAAATCAATGAAACGTAAATAAGCCCCGGAAAATGTATTCTTTTTAGGGAATTTTTTTAAAATTACAAATTATTTAAAAAATTCAGTATTTTTTTTATAAAAGATAAAATATAAAAAACTTCTAATTTTTTTAAACAAAAAGTTTTTAATTTTTTTTTTAAAACGTAGACCTCTATATTATTTCCTTGTCAAATGTTGGTGTAAAAATGTAAAGCTCTACAAATTTATAAAAAGCGCACACTCCGAATAAGCATATTTAACAACGTACCGTATCAACGTCCCAAAAGGGAGGAAAAATTTCTTTTGAACCGTCTGCATATTCGTAGGCCTCTCCATTTTGTTCTATTATCATGTTAAAAAAACTAGGCGGGAGAACTGTCCAACGATAATCCTTTGACGACATCGCCGTTGACCGTCTGTGAAGCTCCCGTTGATACATTAGCTTGTTACACCATGCATTGATATGCTAAGAAAAATATGGTAAAAGTTTGACTAAAAAAATACAAAAACATTATCATTAACAGGAAAGGTATTTCGAAGGTGTCGTTTCCTGAATAAATCCGTTTCCACAAAATTCAAGTAATCCGCCCCACCATTCTTTTCCGAGAGGTGTTTTACCCATGTAGGCTGAGTAGCAAGTTGGAGTATCGCCGTCATAGTAAAACTCTAGAATATTTGGTGACCAATGTTCAAACCAATCATTTTGGTATATCCAAATGGTGCATTGCACGGAATGAGGAATGTTTGAGTAAGACATCCGGTATGGCATTCTTGACATAGTGAGGGCACATATATACACACATTTTCACAAATAATATAATATAATGAATTTTTACTTAATATGTCATCTAAACGTATATACAAATAACTATATATAATTTATTTCTCTTTTATAAAATATAAATTAATACAAATCATTGAAAATATTCAAGATCGTCCTCTTCTATCTCATCGATTGTATCTTTAGGTATAAGCGAGTTGTAGAAAAGTATCGCAAGATAGCGCCTCATCCTTGTAGCCGTTATGCTTGTGTCTTCACCATCATTTAGTGGTTTTTTGTTAATCAACCGGTCCAAAAATATGCAAACCCAAACCCTACAGTCCCCTAATGGTCCCGACTGCTGTGGCACATCATTTTCATATATTATTTGAAACGGAAAAGTTAACGGCAAAAGGTTTGTCGTTATAATAACCATGCATACGAAGCCAATGGTCAAAAACAAAATTTATAAGACAAACCACTTCCGTTCTTCCTTTTTTCCAATTGTTGCATGCCCATCAAGCTACAAAAGAAAAGAGCATTTATAAATTTTTAAAGTCATACCTTTTGAGAGACCGTTAACTAAAACTATTAAATAACCAGCTACAAAAAAACGAGCGTTTATAAATTTTTACCTGTCGTAAATATTGAGGGTATTGTTAACCAGGTTGAAAACGCCTAAAAACCAGTGAATTGATGGTATATATAACGGTACGTACACCTCCTCAACGCTAAATATCGGAGGAAAAGGTTCGACCGCCCCGGTGAAGTAACCTTTGAACGTCTGATTTATAGTTTGACAATGCATCTCGAAATATGGGGGTAAAATGGACCAACGGTCGGTTGCAACTCTTGAATGATACATGTGGATCATCCATCCAAAAATGTGTTGTTATAGGGTTGGACAATTTTAGTGTAAGTTTATAGGAAAATTTAGTATATTTAGTATTAAAAAAATTATCTATAGTGCTTACATCATCGCTTAACCAGCCACTACGGTCGGTGCCTAGCAACGCCGCCCAGAAATCAGGACCAACACTTCCACCTGCCGTGAGGGTTAGTTCTCTAATGCCACTACTTGGTGCCCAATCTTCTATCGTTTTGATTAAATTATCTTCATCATTTGCTATCTTTTTTTACATCCGCTTCATGTTTTTGAAAACTACAAACGGTGATAGCAGAGACTTGGCGGGCTTCACAAGCCTTTCGGATTGCCTTAGTTTGATCATCTCCGGATCCTCATTCTACAACAACATTAATTTAAGGGGAATCTGTAACACCCCAGTGTTCAAAAGTCAAAGTACAAGTCAAAGTCAAAGGAAGAAAAGATTGCTAATTGTGATCTGTCACTCCTTGCTTAACTATTGATTTGACTTCCTTGACTTGTAATCAAATCCTGTATTTCATTTGCTTTAGTTGTATTATGTGGAGTATCTATAATAATCGAGGCTTAACCGATGTTAATCTCTAATCTATTTATCGCTTTATCGCTAATCGCATCGTAATCGCATTCGCAACTTGAATTATAGGTTCTGTATATTGTTTTACGTGTGTGTGTTATTTATGTGTTATTTGTGCATGTTTACTTTATGTTTGTGGTGGTTATTCGAAACGCAATTCAATCGCAAACGCTAAACGCAAATTATTTATGTTGATTGTATGTTAGATATAGTATTTGTGTGAGACTAATATTAATCCATCGCATTGCTAAATCGACACTCGCTTAAACGCATCACAACGCTCAATACGCAAAACGAAACACTGAAACCTAACCCGCCAGACCACTTCGATCGAATGACCATTCGATCGAATGGTCATCCGAACGGATGAACATCCGATTGGATGGCCATCGTCACCAGTGCCATTTTCGTCTTTTGGCAACCTATATATACCCCTGTCACATCACCAACAGTGATGTGACAGCTCTCTCTTCCGACCAGCGTGCTCAAGCTCTTTTTTTTCTCGATTTCGCGTGATTCTTGTAAGTTTTCAACTCAAATCTTGTACATCTATCATCTACACACACTTCTTCATCATTTTCACCTTTGAATCTTCACTTTTAACCGTGAAATCAGTGGATTTGAGGTGTTCTCGGATGATGTCATCATGGGGTTCTTATGAACTTCAAGTTTTGGCCTCATTCCATAAAAAACAACTCAGACCCAAAGGATTTCCACATGATTAAACATTGTTTTCGCATAGATCTGCACATTTTCAAGGTTAAAAGGATTGAAAGATGGTTTTGTAACTTTCTTTCAACTTTTTTACGCTCAATGCACTCAAAACCGATAGAATCGGAGCTCGTTAAGACCTTCTACTCGAAGTGTCGGTCTGAGATCTGATTCCTATCAAAGAGACAACCGATTTCGGGTTGAACATGAACAACCGTCATGGACAGTAAACTGATCGGACTGGGGTGATTCCCACTTCGGTCGGACGACTTGGACTGACGAGGTTCCGTTATTTAACACGTTGTCATACCGTCTGGTTTAAACCGCAAAACTTCCAAAACTTAACAAATTTTCAAGTTCCAAAACCATCAGGACATCGAACGGATTGCCATCCGATCGAATTGCCATCCGATCGAACGACAATCCGATCGGATTGCTCATGAACTTCAACATTTTCAAACAATCAGAATGTCGAACGGATTATTGTCCGATCGGACCGCCTTCCGATCGGATGACATTGGGTCTCCAACACTTAGACTTTTCAACATATTCAAAACATATTAATTACTAACAGATTACCATCCGATCGGAAGACCATCCGATCGAATGACCATCCTGCTGTCGAAATGTCTCGCCGATCGGATCGCCGTCCAATCGAACGACCGTTCGATTGAAAGACATGAAAGGTAGAGATAATTCTCTAAATTTTAAAATGCTACAACGAAAACTTCAAAGCCATCATACACAAACACATCCATCCCAAACGAATGTCAATCCGACCGGATGACCATCCGAACGGATTGACATCCGATCGAATGACCATCCGATTGGATTTTAGTCACTTAGTCACTTCGCACTGTTTATCGCGCCGTTCAATCGCTTATGCTATCGTTCTGTAATCAGGCTAACTTTCCAACACTCCCTTCAATCCAAGAGAGTGTTTATTTACTAAACACAATCTGTGAGTATACTCGAACCCTTTTTGCTTTACGCACTTTTGGGTGTTACATACGTTACTTATTCAAATCACAATCGACACACAACGTAAACACTATTTATACGCTGACCGTTATTGCAGGTTACGTGTTATTTGATAAATGCTTGTATGTTATGTTTACACAGTGATTGTTGCCTGACACCTTAGCAACGATAGTACTATAGTTTGGACTCAGCACCTGTCGTGGACAGGGGTTGTTAAGGGCTTTACTTCACGTGTCCCAGTGGGGATATGTGTTGCGCATTCTATAACTCGCAGTCACGTCTATGCATATTTCAGTGTTGATAACCTACTAGCTTCACTTTGCTACATGTTACATGCTGGTTTTGCGTAAACGATTTTTGCTATCTATTATACTATCAAACTTGTATGCTCACCTTTACACTATGTGTATTGACCTTTATTTTAACGTATGTGACAGGTGTTTGAATGCTTAGGATGTTGTGCTCTTGCTTTTGTGGAATCAAGTAGGAGAGTCTAGAAACAAACAAACAATTTAAATTCTGAATTGTCGAAACAATTTATTGTCTTTGAGATACTTTGTCTGTAATAATTATTTTGCTGGATATGTTTTGGTATGGGACTTAACGTTAAATATTCGGTAATATTAGTTGTTATGGATTTCTCCTGGACAATCTGTTTCGCTCAGTGCCACACCCTGATGTTTCCGTCGTCGGTTGGGGTGTGACAGATTGGTATCAGAGCCATAACTGTAGAGAATTAGGCAAGACTTGACCTAGTCTGGGTCGATGTCTTAGAAACGGCCTAGTCTATAGTCTAAGTACCAACAGACCGCCTTGTGCGAACCCGTTAGGGGTTCTGCATGAGCCTATTTTTGTTATTTGATCGACTCGAAATCATGCTACACTCTATCACGCTGCCTTTCCTAAGGCAGTCGCACTGCACCATTTTAAATGAATGAGTGGTTAGATAGAGACTAGGTGTGAAAACCGTAAACACTCGATTGGATCGCTTGTTCGACCCGCATTTTTTTACTATAAACAAGAGAATTTGCGTTGAATCAGGAGTGAAATCTGTACTTCGACGCAATTTCCTTTCTCAAATCTCGATTCTATCACACAAACAGGAACACAATCATTAAGTTAGGGGTGAAACTCGAACCTTGATGACTCATTCCATTCCCTGCTTTTGTTTTACAAAACTCTCACCAAAGTCTCGACGGACTCCAATGACTTGAGTCACGCTGCAACTGGAAGGATGCGTACCGATCGCCCGGATTGAGGCGAGAGCACATTCCAGAAGGCCAAAATGCGCACTCGAAGTCCTTGTGAATAGTTGAGTCACTTTGGATAGTCAACGTCTCACACCCAGATACTCCCATCGCTGACTTTATGTGTTTTGATTTTGGATTTTGCCGCCGCTAACCCTGATTTTTGTCGCTCTTATATGAGCTTTTATGCGTTTTATGTGGTTCTACCTGTTTATGTGTTTCGATTTTTGGTGGTTTATACGCTTTTCTCTTTGATCGACACACACAACTCGCACTACATGTTACTCGCTATGCTACTCGCTGTATACTCGCTAATCGCAATCGCTATTCTCGAATGCGCGACCCTGAATGATAGGTGAATATGTGCAATATATGTAGGTGAATACGTGCAAAATATAGTGGGGTTTATGTGGTTTACGTGCTTCGGTGCTCTATATGCTTATGTGTTTTCTGTGATTATGTGCCTAGGTGAATATGTGCTTAAGTAATTGAATGTGTTCCCGAGCTTTAGTAGTATTAAGTGTGTTGTGTGATGAGATTCGACATATAGTGTCTGAATCCTGTGGCGATGTCTGTTGCAGACAATGTTGTCATTTGGATCGCACACCGCTCGCTCAACCCGTCGTAACCACGAGGACAAACGTATCGCCTCTCTGGTCGCTAAGCAGATGGCGAAAGTCAATCCACAAATAGTCAACGAGCTGAATGAAAACGCTAGCAAGTCCTCTGAAGAGTCTAGGACTGATTCTCCAAAAGCTACTTTTAGCTTCAAGCAGTTTAAAGCCTGTGGTGCCAAAGAGTTCACCGGAGAAGATGGACCTACTGCCATGTTTCAATGGTTTGATTCTATCGAAGTCACCCTACGCCAAAGCGGTTGTCCTGACAACCTTCGCACTGTTAACGCCACCGGCGTTTTACAGCCTGGGGCTCTGGACTGGTGGACTGCCGAAAGAAACAAGCGAGGGAATGATGCAACTTACGGGCTTACGTGGGATGAGTTGAAGGACATCATGATGAAGGAAATCTGCCCTCCCAACGAGCTTCAAAAGTTGGAGGACGAGTTCTGGCACATCAAATAAGAGGGTGGCGACAACGCTGGTTTAACTGCCCGCTTCAAGCAGCTGAGTAGAATCTGTCCGGGCCAAGTTACTACCCCCAAAATCACCATCAAGAAATACATCCGTGCTCTACTGGATTGTGTGGCTGATTTTGTGCAAGCCGCGAAGACGACAACTATTGAGGAAACCTTCCTGCTCGTTGCCGAGATCAATAACAAGCGAGTTCGAGCTGGTTACTTTGATAAAGCCTCCAAGAATCTTCACCAAGTTACCGCTGCTCCCACCGCTGAACCCGCCGCCGCTCCGCAAGCTTCAAAGTCCTCCCGCCGCAAGAGAAAGAACAACAACAACAGTAGCAAGAATTGCGTTGTCACGGCTGCCGCTCCGCTCCAAGCCGTTCCAGCCCAACCGCAACCCCAGAAAAGCCAAGTAGCGGCCCCAGTAACCCATGCACTGCCAGCCAAGCGTGCATACACTGGTCCTCACCCGCTCTGCCCTACTTGTACCTATCATCATCCCGTGGGGATTGCTTGCAGATTTTGTGTTCATTGCAACGTGTACGGCCACTTTGCCGCAAACTGCCTGATGTGTGCAAAATGCAACATATAAATTACATCAAATGTTGCATAAAACTAACCCTTTTCTAGTACTAATGTTGGAAAAAGTGTGTTTTTGTCTTCCTTTTGTATTTTCAGGATTAAATGAGCTCAAATCAACAAAAGAAGCAAAAAGGCAACTAAATCTAACATAAATACAAGAAAAGGAATAAACGTGACATGCCCGACCCCTCGACAGCATCTTCCCAAGAAAAAACAAGAGAACAGAAGGCTGAACACGCCCCGTGCTCAATGAGCACGGGGGCATTCCCAAGTGTCTGCAGAAAAGACAAAGTTGTAGAAGCTTCTATCACCCACCACGGGGGCGTGTCCAGCGAACACAGGGCCGTGGTCAACTCTAAGATTCGCAGAATCTAGGAAAATCTTGATAGTACAGATACGCTTCTGCACACGGGGTCGTGCCCAGCGGACACGGGGGCGTGGTCAACTAATGCAGACAAACTGCATTTAATGAAGAAAGAGAAGATTGGTGGATACGGGGCCGTGCCCAATGGACACGGGGCCGTGTCCGGGCTTCTGTGCAGGCTATAAATAGGGGTGGTTGGCTCATTTGTAAACCATCCCTTGGCAAACCACCTCTCTCACACTTCAGCCACCCACCACCACCATCACAACCCACATCCACCACCATCATCCATCATCCATCATCCATAATAGAGTGTGTGAGTAGTCTCGGGATCCAAGATTGATCGTAAGAGTTCTTGACAATCAAAGGCCATGTTTGCCTAAGTCTCTTACATCACTTGGTGAAGACAAGCATTTAGTGTAATACTTTTTATTTGGTTATGTATTAATGACTTTAATAACTAGTTTCTTATGTTGAAGGTGAATATTCCTTATCATTTGTCCATGGTGTCTTGGCGTTATTTTACTGTCTATATAAAATAAAACATTTTCACCATTCATATCTCCACGGTCTATATGGAGATATGTTGGCTACCTGGTTGGGGGTTAAGGGAATGGTTTGGTAAGAGTCTTGCCTTGTTCAGTGTATAGATCCTGCAAGGACCTGGGTCAACTTTAGTATGACCTCCTTCAATACCCACTGGTATTGGATGGCGGGGGGCCGAACTCTTTGATCCCCTCATTTGTAAGCTACTATTAAAACTTTAACCCGGCTACTTAGGACTGTATCCCTGCTGACTCAGACTACTTAGCCGAGGGTAACGTCACCTTCAAAAGAGGGGCCTACCACATTTTGCATTAATAACTTAATTAATTATCTTTCAATAATCCAACCCTTTAGGATTGTATCCTTGCTGACTCAAACTACTAGGTTGAGGGTAACGTCACCTTCAAAAGAGGGGCCTACTACAATAACTAAGATAATCTCTTAAAAAGTGCAAAAGTGCGGAAATAATCAAAGGTGAGTCGGATCCAAGTGATTTATCTTGTCTATCTGTTTTTACTTTTATTTTTTATTTTTCAGCATTTTTAGTTTTTATTTTCTAGTTTAAAACATTTTTCTAAACTTTTGATTTGATTAGACGTTGAGGATAAACCAGTATTAAAAGCTCTTGTGTCCTTGGACGACCTCGGTATCTTACCAATACTATACTACGCTCACGATGGGTGCACTTGCCCATATGTGTATTTGGTGTTAGTAAAATATCGTGTTTTATAAATTTAAAACTTGACTAACGTGTAAAAAGGGCTAAAAATATAACTATAAATTATATACACACTGACACGCATCAAGTTTTTGGCGCCGTTGCCGGGGATACAAGGATTTTAAGAAAGCTTAAAATCAACGACCTAATCAGTTTTTCAAAACTTTTTCAAAACGCGCGCATAATTTTTCTGCATTTTAGTTAGTTTTGCATTTACAGTAGGTTGAACACGGGCCGTGCTGCATATTTTTCGTAAAAACACCCAGATACAGAGTCTGAACATGGGGTCGTGCTCACTGAACACGCCCCCGTGCTGCACAAAACCAGTAACTTTTATTCAAACTCCATGATACAGAAGCTGAACACGTGTCGTGCTCACTGAACACGGGACCGTGTCCAGCCTCTGTTTCCGTTTTTATTTTTTTCTAGTCTCGAGACTCTGTTGTGGTCTGCTGAGTGATTCTTATGGATCAATACTCAAGAGATTACAACTACACCTATGAGGAGGATGATTATAGGGAAGACTATTGCACCATTTGTGGTGACCCGCACTTGGTTCAATATTGTGACTTATTTCAACCATCCACTTCATACACCTACTATGAGGAGCCCCGGTACGAGCCATCGACTTCATACACATCCTTTGAAGACCCAAGGTATGAACCTTCTCCCTCATACTCATATTTTGGTG
Organism: Helianthus tuberosus; assembly: GCA_030545235.1. Classification (NCBI taxonomy): domain Eukaryota; kingdom Viridiplantae; phylum Streptophyta; class Magnoliopsida; order Asterales; family Asteraceae; genus Helianthus; species Helianthus tuberosus. The sequence continues at coordinate 103,150 of JARYGA010059998.1, forward strand.
AACCAAGGTATGAACCTTCATACTCATACTTTGAGGAACCAAGATATGAGCCTCCACCTTTATATGCTTATTATGAGGAACCATGGCGTGAACAACCCACCTCATATGAGTATTATGAAGGACAAAGTTACGACCCTTATCCATCATATACTTACAATGAAGAACAATGGTGTGAACCATCTACTTCGTATGAGTATTATGAGGAACCAAGGATCGAACATCCGGATTCAAGCTTTGAGGATCCTGATCCTTATTCTATCACCGATATAACTGATAAGATAATAGAACACATTAAAACTATCGAACATTGCATAAAGGAATCTCGCGCAAGGGAAGAGGAGTCCCGCGCAAGAGAAGGGTTAACTTGTAATAAAGAAGAGATAGTTAAAAATGTAACAATGGAAGAACAAATAAGTGAAAAACCAACACATGAGTTAAACAACGAAAAAGGTGAGTCCGACAACATTAAAATTCAAGAAGAGTCTAATTTTGAAAAAATTAATCTCTTGTCACCTTCTTTCAAAAATCATTGTTTAGTACCCACTCATGCTAAGTTTTTAAAAGAGTTAAACACTAACACTAAAATTGACGAAACGGTAAACATTAAGTTAACAAAGGATCAAACTTCTCTAATAAAAAAAGACCCATTTGAAATCAACATTACACCGGTTCCATGTTTTTTCCAAACTCCTTTATTAGTAATATTACAATTGATAAAGATCTTTGTGTTAATGTAATGCCAAACTACATTTTTGAAAAATTAAGTATTAGTGATTTTTCTCCACTTCAAATACCCATTTTTCTATCCAATCGGAAAGTAATAAAATAAATCGGTATAGTTGAGGATGTCTTGGTTCAAATAAATCAAACGGTAATCCTAACCGACTTTGTCATCCTCGATGACGCTCCTCTAGTGTTAGGACGACCTTTTGTAAAAACCCACGAAGCTTTGAAAAACCGGAAGTTCAACAATCTATCTATTCAATTAGGGGCATTTAAAAGGAGCATCGATCTTGAGCGTTCAATGAAATATCCTTTCGGCAATAATGACCCCCTAATTGAAGATGAAGATGAACCACCAAATACAAGCGAAAAGATTGACCACTTTGTTGAAGAAGAGGTCGCCATAGAACAAAATTTTAAGGTTCTTGATAAAAATGAGCAATCAAATAAGGAGTCTCCTAAAGACCCACCGCTTGAGCTCAAAGAACTTCCAAAAGGTTTGGAATATGCTTTTCTTGACAAAGATGATAAATCACCTGTAATTATTTCGTCAAAATTAAGTAGTGTAGAAAAAGAAAAATTAATTAAACTTTTGAAAAAACACAAAAATGCGATCGCATGGAAGCTTGTAGATATTAAAGGAATAAGTCCTTCCATGTGCACGCACAAAATTTTAATGAATGATGACTAGAAATCGGTAATACAACCACAACGAAGAGTAAATCCAAATGTACAAGAAGTGGTTAAAAATGAAGTCATCAAATTACTTGACGCCGGACTTATTTACCATATCTCTGATAGTCCTTGGGTAAGTCCCGTACAAGTAGTTCCAAAGAAAGGAGGTATGACGGTAATAACTAACGAGAAAAATGAATTAATACCAACAAGAACCGTCACAGGATGGAGGGTATGTATAGATTATAGGTGATTAAATGAAGCAACAAGGAAAGATCACTTCCCTTTACCCTTCATTGATCAAATGCAAGAAAGATTATCCGGTCATAAATTTTATTGTTTCTTGGATGGTTTTTCAGGTTACTTTGAAATCCCGATAGCACCCGAAGACCAAGAAAAGACAACATTTAGATGTCCCTATGGAACTTTTTCTTATCGACGCATGCCATTTGGTCTATGCAATGCCCCCGCAACCTTCCAACGTTGCATGGTGGCCATCTTCCATGACATGATAGAAAAATCAATGGAAGTCTTCATGGACGACTTTTCTATCTTTGGAGATTCATACGACCAATGCCTCGATAACCTTGAACGAATGCTATCCCGACTTAACTGGGAAAAATGCCATTTCATGGTAACAGAGGGAATAGTACTCGGTCACAAAATCTCAAGTGAGGGAATGGAGGTTGATCGAGCCAAAATAGACACTATTTCTCGATTACTGCCCCATCCTCCGTTAGAGCAATCATAAGTTTCCTAGGGCATGCCGGATTCTATAGACGATTTATCAAAGACTTTTCTAAAATCTCAAGACTCTAACAAAATTACTTGAAAAAGATGCCCCTTTCATCTTTGACAAGGATTGCAACCAAGCATTTCTAACACTGAAAGAAATGCTAGTCAATGCACCTATCATGATAGCGCCTGATTGGAAATTACCTTTCGAAATCATGTGTGATGCAAGTGTCTTTGCAGTTGGAGCTGTCTTGGGAGAAAGAAAAGAAAAGCATTTTCACCCAATTTATTATGCTAGTAAAACACTTAACGATGCACAAGAAAATTACACAACAACAGAAAAAAGAGTTGCTAGCCGTGGTATTTGCTTTTGATAAATTTCGTTCTTATCTTTTTCTTTCTAAAACAATAGTCTATACAGATCATGCAGCCATTCGATATCTCTTCAAGAAACAGGATGCTAAACCGCGTTTGCTTCGGTGGATTCTACTCCTCCAAGAATTTGATATTGAAATCAAAGACAAAAGAGGAACAGAAAACACCGCAACAGATCATCTTTCGCGCTTAGAAGACCCAGTTTTGGAGGCAACCAGGGACGAGCAAATAAATGAAAAATTTCCAACGGAGTCCTTGGAAATGGTGGAGTACAGAGAAGAACCATGGTACGCCGACTACGCTAACTACCTAGCTAGCGGTATAGTCGCCAAAGGATGGCCACATCATCAAAGAAAGAAATTCTTTGCTGATGTGAAGCATTATTTTTGGGAAGACCCTTATCTTTTCAAAATGTGTGCTGATCAACTCATCCGCCGGTGCGTACATGGTAGTGAAGCAAGAAGAATTCTCCGCCATTGTCATGAAGGTCCATACGGAGGACATCATGGTGCCGCTAGTACCGCATGAAAGGTATTTGATTCAGGATTTTACTGGCCAACCATTTACAAAGACGCCCAAAGTCTTGTCAAAACATGTGATGCTTGCCAAAGAACAGGTAATATTTCTTCTAAAAACGAAATGGCACAAAATGGCATTCTTGTTTGTGAAATTTTTGATGTGTGGGGACTCGACTTTATGGGACCTTTCCCACCATCAAAAGGAAACAAATATATACTTGTGGCAGTAGATTACTTGTCTAAATGGGCCGAGGCCGAGGCCGAGGCACTTCCAACGAATGATGGAAGAGTCGTGGTAAGATTTCTGAAAAAAATATTCTCTCATTTTGGAACACCTAAAGCGTTAATAAGTGATAGAGGTACCCATTTCTGTAACCATCAACTTGAAATTTTTTTAACAAGATATGGGGTCTATCACCGGGTCTCAACAGCATATCACCCTCAAACAAACGGACAAGCCGAAGTGACTAATAGAGGTTTAAAACGAATACTCGAAAAAACCGTAGGGTTAAATAAAAAGGAACGGGCTGATAAATTAGATGATGCTTTATGGGCCTTTCGAACTGCTTATAAAACAACAATAGGTACAACCCCATATAAGCTCATCTATGGAAAAAGCTGTCATTTGCCAGTAGAAATTGCACACAAGGCCTACTGGGCAATTAAAAATGTAAATTTAGATTTAGAATTTGCCGGTAAAAATCGATTTTGTCAATTAAATGAATTAGACGAACTAAGGAATTTTGCATCCTCTAAGTCCGAAATTTATAAGGAAAGAATGAATAATTTGCATGATAAACACATTAAACATAATGAATTTCGAGTAGGAGATCAAGTTCTATTGTTTAATTCACGACTTCGATTGTTTCCTGGTAAATTATAGTCTAGATGGTCAGGACCTTTTTCCATCACCCATATTTTCCCTCACGGTGCAGTAGAAATTAAATCTCGGAATGGAATTCCATTCAAAGTCAATGGCCAACAGCTGAAGCTCTATCAAGGATTCATTGAGGATGAGGAGGAAGAAATCTCACTTCAAACGGTCGAAGAATGAAAGCATTGACATCATACCTGGTAAGTTGCGAACAAGTAGGGTGACATCTAAATTGGTAAGTCTTCTAACCGAGTTTTTGGGAAACAGGGCACTCACACGAGCACTTAAAAAAAAATTCAAAATTGCCCGCCCACGGGGCCGTGTCCGCGCAACTGTCGGGATAAAACCCCTTTTTCATAACAGTTTTTTCATTCCACACGCCCCGTTTCCCCAAAAACTCTCTGGTTCAGGCGATTTTTCTGCAAGATTTCAACGTCTCCTCTACTTCTAACAACATCAAGGTATGATTCTATCATTATTAGTAGTTAGATTAAGCATTTTCATGTAGTTTAACATAAAAAATTTGGGGAAAAATCTAGGGTTCTTGAACTTCATCCGGATCGAACCTAAAATTTTTGCTTAGATCTGTTAGCATTAGTTTAGATACATGTTATAGGAAGTAAATCAACTTGCTTTGTTCGTAGATTTGCCCGATTTCTCACAAAAACCCCAAACCCTTTTTTTGAACCGAAAAAGATAAAATTGAAGGGGTAAACAATTTGTTTTGGGAAAAACGGCACTTGGGGTTTCATTTTCGGGGAAAACCGCCCCCACTGGACCAAAAATTTTCAAGTTTTCGGGACCGGGTCGAAAAATGGGATTTTTGGGAAACTGACGTCTGGACACGGGGTCGTGCTCGCTGAGCACGGGGGCGTGTCCAACCAATTTAAGACCAACTCGGGGGGTTTCCGCTGAACACGGGGTCGTGTTCAGCCGACTGTTTTCAGTTTTCTCCGAAAATTTCACTGTTTCATACTAATTGTTTGGTGTTTCCTTTCAGATGGCCAAGAAATTCACTCGGTTCAATGCAAATGAGTTGGATTCTAAAGCAAGATACGATGAGCTTAGAACCAGGCCAGAGGAGTTCCCACGACAAGTCTGCATGGATCTTCTAGGAGCAGTGAACCAACTTGACCGATTTAACAACCTGGTCACCGGTCCACTGAGAGCTGCCCTGTGCACTCGACTTCGTTCAGTCCATGAATATAACCTTGAATTCTACAGCACACTAGCTTTTAAAACAAGAGCCGACCCATTCGATAATGATGGGGTAGAATTCCGGTGTGGAGGGATTGTGTACTCAATCTGGATAGCACAGTTTGGTTCTATAGTTGGGTTGTATCCGAAGGAAGATGCGGGGGATGAAGAAAACACCGGGGGGTCTACGTGAGATTCAACCAAATCAATGCCAAGCTGCATGGGCTCAAATAGGAGATGGCAACTACAATCCGAGCCAAACTAAGAGTACGCAGCTGAGAGACCCTCTTTACTGCTACATGTGGGTCCTCACCTACTCTCTTAGCCAAAGGCACGACAGCAGCAGTGTTGTAGGGTTACGAGATCTGCTAGTCCTCCATTGCATCCACACCCGTACCAACCTTGATGTTCCGTACCTCCTGCTCCGAAACATGCATTGGAACCAGCTCGCTACTCCCCGACTCCTATCTTCTTTGGGGGTGGATATACCGTCTCTTCAAGCATTTCGTGAACATGTCCAGGTCTTTCCAAAAGATCCCATGGTCGGGAAGAGTGGACATGGTCATCTGCCGATCCAAAAACCTGATTTATGAAGCAGAAGACGGGACGGTCAGCTTCCAAAGAGTCTAGGGGCATGCATGGAACCCGCAAGAAGCACTCGTCCTCCACGCTCCACACTTCCAACCACCTCCTCAATACCATTACCATCCCCAGGGTGATCCGGGTCAATCCTCATCACAAGGAGGCGTTTTTTCTAATTTTCAAAGCTTACATGACTTATTGCAGGAAAACCTCATGTGCACCAGGAACACCTACAACATGGCCAGCAACACGTACACCCGAGTCGGAGCAATCGAGAGAAACATCTCCGACATACAAGATGACATTGGGAACATCCGGGAGTACATGGCGGGGCACGGAGGAGGAGATGATGATGAAGACGAGGACATGGACTAAGTGGAACGAGTAGAGGTATGATCAGCTGGTTGAAGGTCTATCAGGTTAACCCCTTATCTCATGAACAATTTCTGGCCTGCGTGCCATGTGTTCAACAATTTACTTTCCTTTAACACTTTTTATTTCTTGCATTTCTTTTTAACTTTTGACATGGATGGTTGAACAATGGTAATTTAGGATGTTTGCTATGGTTTGGTGTGGTATTTATTAGTTAAACAGGTACATATGAGGCTTAGAGTACTAAACATTAGTGCCACCAAATCCGGGACAGCAAAACCGAAGCCAGAAACCTGTTTTACACCTTTGCAGATTGTCTACACGGGGACGTGTCCAGCCGACACGCCCCCGTGCCCATTGACCCAGACCTGCTGTTTGTCAAAATTCTGCAGATTTTTACCAGACACGGGGTCGTGCCCATCCGACACGCCCCCATGTCCAGCTTCTGTAAGTTCTCGTTACTGGCACTCTGACCACGGGGTCGTGTTCATCCGACACGGGGCCGTGTCCAGATGCCCGGTAACATAAATTTTTGCTTTTTCACTTCTTTTTACACATTCAATCAACCTAAAAACTTATTTTTGGGACACATTGAGGACAATGTGTAATTTAAGTGTGGGGGGGGGGGGGATGCTAAAACCTTGAATTTTGCAAGTCCTAATTACAAGCCTTACACAAAACTCTATTGGAACCGCTTATCACCCCAATTTTTTTCAATTTTTTTTTTATTTTTTACTTGTCTTGGTTTAATTTGGGAATTACAAGTTTTAAAAAGGTTATATTTTTACAAATTTACAACCGATAGCGTCGTGATAAAAAGAACCAACATAAGAAAATTATGAAACGACGTGACAAATCTAGTTAAAATTTGATTATATATACTTGATCACATAAAAAAACCCATTCCCACAAAAAGTGAGTTTTGAGCCTTTATTGAGCATATAAATATACATCATTAAACTAAATGCTCATTTTTCGTTTCTTGTGTGAATAGCCGCTTGGTTTCTTACAACTCTAGAACTTGACACGACGATGCATTTCCTGGTCCTTACCAACTTAAACCCGAGTAAGTAAATGATGGAGGCATTAGGACTAACCCTTTTTATTTCTACACCATTATTTTTCCTTTTTTTACCACCTACCCAAAATCCCCCTAGTTAACCCCTTTGAGCATAAACCTTTTCATTTCTTAACCCACAAAACAAACACCCATTTACCCACCAAAACCCTTTTTTTATTTTAAACCCTTTATTTTAGTTAAAAGCTCGGTTTTTCATATGACATTCCTTATAAAAAAAAAAGAGATGATGATGAAGCCAAAAGAAATAAACAAACAAGTTTATCAAAGAAGAACTTTGTTTGAAGAATTGCCTCATCCAAATAAAAAGTTACAAAAATAAAAAGTCTTACGAAAACCGACGCTTTTTACGCCTTTCGCCCTTTTCTACTAACCACTAACCCAACCACCTACCTTTAACCCAAGCCACACCCTTCCCCCAAAAAGTCCTCTTGATATTTACAAAGGTGTATAGTTAAAAAGGAGGAGGATTGATTGCTTGGCAAGCTTATGGTAGGAGTAAGTTCCATGCCGCTCTCGAGTGTTTCACAAAAATACATCTTCGGCCGAGTGTTGAGTGATCTCTCGTGAGGTATGTGAACTTGTATATAAATGGAATTTTAAAGAGCCATGTTATGCCCTAATAAATAATTTCTCTTATGTAAAGTTTTAAATAAATCATGACGAATAGGATTGTAAATAACATAAAAATAAAACCTAATCAAAATCTTGGAATCCCGACACTCTATGACAAGCCCAAAAACCTTCTCTTCTACCCGTTCCATTTGGGAGTGTAAGCCACATTACAAAGAGTTTTGCTTGAGGACAAGCAAAGATTCAAGTGTGGGGGTATTTGATGTGTGCAAAATGCAACATATAAATTACATCAAATGTGGTATAAAACTAACCCTTTTTTAGTACTAATGTTGGAAAAAGTGTGTTTTTGTCTTCCTTTTGTATTTTCAGGATTAAATGAGCTCAAATGAACAAAAGAAGCAAAAAGGCAGCTAAATCTAACATAAATACAAGAAAAGGAATAAACATGACATGCCCGACCCCTCGACGACATCTTCCCAAGCAAAAACAAGAGAACAGTAGGCTGAACACGCCCCGTACTCAATGAGCACGGGGGCGTGCCCAAGTGTCTGCAGAAAAGACAAAGTTGTAGAAGCTTCTATCACCCACCACGGGGGCGTGTCCAGCGAACACGGGGCTGTGGTCAACTCTAAGATTCGTAGAATCTAGGAAAATCTTGATAGTACAGATACGCTTCTGCACACGGGGTCGTGCCCAGCGGACACGGGGGCGTGGTCAACTAATGCAGACAAACTGCATTTAATGAAGAAAGAGAAGATGGGTGGACACGGGGCCGTGTCCGGGCTTCTGTGTAGGCTATAAATAGGGGTGCTTGGCTCATTTGCAAACCATCTCTTGGCAAACCACCTCTCTCACACTTCACCCACCCACCACCACCATCACAACCCACATCCACCACCATCATCCATCATCCATCATAGAGTGTGTGAGTAGTCTCGGGATCCAAGATTGATCGTAAGAGTTCTTGACAATCAAAGGCCATGTTTGCCTAAGTCTCTAACATCACTTGGTGAAGACAAGCATTTAGTGTAATACTTTTTATTTTTATTCTTTTCATACTTTTTATTTGGTTATGTATTAATGACTTTAATAACTAGTTTCTTATGTTGAAGGTGAATCTTCCTTATCATTTGTCCGTGGTGTCTTGGCGTTATTTTACTATCTATATAAAATAAAAGATTTTCACCATTCATATCTCCACGGTCTATATGGTGATATGTTGGCTACTTGGTCGGGGGTTAAGGGAATGGTTTGGTAAGAGTCTTGCCTTGTTCAGTGTATAGATCCTGCAAGGACCTGGGTCAACTTTAGTAGGACCTCCTTCAATACCCACTGGTATTGGATGGCGGGGGTCCGAACTCCTTGATCCCCTCATATGTAAGCTACTATTAAAACTTTAACCCGGCTACTTAGGACTATATCCCTGCTGACTCAGACTACTTAGCCGAGGGTAACGTCACCTTCAAAAGAGGGGCCTACCACATTTTACATTAATAACTTAATTAATTATCTTTCAATAATCCAACCCTTTAGGATTGTATCCTTGCTGACTCAAACTACTGGGTTGAGGGTAACGTCACCTTCAAAAGAGGGGCCTACTACAATAACTAAGATAATCTCTTAAAAAGTGCAAAAGTTCGGAAATAATCAAAGGTTAGACTAAAGGCGAGTCGGATCCAAGTGATTCATCTTGTCTATCTGTTTTTACTTTTATTTTTTATTTTTTATTTTTCAGTATTTTTAGTTTTTATTTTCTAGTTTAAAACATTTTTCTAAACTTTTGATTTGATTAGACGTTGAGGATAAACCGATATTAAAAGCTCTTGTGTCCTTGGACGACCTCGGTATCTTACCAACACTGTACTACGCTCACGATGGGTGCACTTGCCCATATGTGTGTTTGGTGTTAGTAAAATATCGTGTTTTATAAATTTAAAACTTGACTAACGTGTAAAAAGGGCTAAAAATATAACTATAAATTATATACACACCGAGACGCACCTCTGCCGTACCGGCCCTCGTCAAGCTCCAGCTCACGGTCAAGCTCCTGCACCACCTCTCCTTCCTGCTACCCAGGGCCAACACGCAGCTCCTGCCCCCGCAGCACACGCAAGAGCTTGCTTTGCATGTGGTGACCCCAACCACTTTTCAAACATGTGCCCCAACAGAGTGGTGAAGCAAGAGCCACAGCAACAGCCGCAACAGCATCAACCGCAGCAGCCAGCAGTCCGCGGACGTGCTTTCAACATCAACGCCCGCCAAGCTCAAGCGGACAACAACATGGTTAACGGTACGTTCCTTGTGTATGGTATATATGTTTCGTGTTTATTCGATACTGGAGCCGATAACTGTTTTGTATCGTTTGAATTCGAAAAGCACCTTAATCGTAAGCACGCCCATCTCCCCTCGACGTTCGATGTTGAAGTTGCCACTGGAAGAACCGTCGCTGTCAATTCTGTCCTACGTGATTGTACTCTCGAACTCAACAATCACGTCTTCCCTATCGATCTTATTCCGATGCAGCTCGGTAGTTTTGACATCATAGTAGGCATGGATTTTCTTCGCGAAAATCGTGCTGAAGTCGTTTGCTTCGATAAGATGATTCGTTTCTCGCTCGCTAACGGTGATCAACTTTGTGTGTATGGCGAAACTCCTTCGAAAGGTCTCAAGCTCATGTCGTGCATCCAACCGAGCAAGTATCTCCGCAAGGAATACAGAGCTTTCTTGGCACACATTGTAGTAGCGGAGAAGGAAAAGAAAGGGAAGGCAATTGATAAGGTGCATGTGGTTCGTGAATTTCCTAACGTCTTTCCTGATGATTTACCTGGTTTACCTCCGAGTCGTGATATCGACTTTCGTATTAATCTCATTCCTGGAGCAAATCATGTTGCTAAGTCTCCTTATCGCCTCGCTCCGTCTAAAATGCGCGAACTCTCGAGTCAACTCTAGGAATTACTTGCCAAAGGCTTCATTCGCCCTAGCACCTCTCCTTGGGGTGCACCAGTCCTTTTCGTCAAAAAAAAGGATGGGTCGTTCCGGATGTGCATCGATTATAGGGAGTTGAATAAGCTGAATATCAAGAATCGCTATCCTCTGCCCCGAATCGATGATTTGTTTGATCAACTGCAAGGTGCTACATGTTTCTCGAAGATCGATTTACGCTCAGGCTATCACCAGTTACGAATCCAGGAGGAAGACATACCGAAAACCGCTTTCCAAACCCGATATGGCCATTATGAATTCGTCGTAATGCCCTTTGGCTTAACCAACGCACCCGCGGTTTTCATGGATTAGATGAACCGTGTGTGCAAACCATTTCTTGACCGCTTCATCATCGTATTCATCGACGACATCCTTATCTATTCGAAGTCGAAAACCGAACACGCACAACATCTACGTTTGGTTCTCGAACTACTCCAAGGGAATCGACTCTACGCCAAGTTCTCCAAGTGTGAATTTTGGCTAGAGGAGGTTCAATTCCACAGTCACATCGTCAATAGTCAAGGTATACACGTCGACACCATGAAAATCAAAGCTGTTAAGAGTTGGGTTACTCCAAAATCACCATCCGATGTTCGTTCATTCCTCGGATTGGCGGGCTATTACCATTGATTCATCACTGATTTCTCAAAAATCGTTGTCCCGCTTACTTCCTTGACGCATAAAGACAAGCCTTTTGTTTGGGGAACTGAACAAGAGACTGCCTTTCAGACTCTCAAGCATATGCTCTGCAATGCTCCCGTTCTCGCTTTGTCCGACGGAAATGATGACTTCGTTGTCTACTGCGATGCCTCGAACCTTGGTATCGATTGTGTCCTTATGAAACGGGACAAGGTTATCGCCTACGCGTCTCGTTAGCTCAAGATCCACGAGAAGAACTATACAACCCACGACCTCAAGCTAGGCGCAATTGTTTTTGCGTTGAAGATCTGGCGACACTACCTTTATGGTACCAAGTGTACGGTCTTCACAGACCATAAGAGCCTACAACACAACCTCATCCAAAAGAACTGAATATGCGCCAATGCCGATGGGTAGAACTTCTCAACAATTATGACTGTGAGATTCGTTATCATCCTGGCAAGGCAAATGTCGTTGCCGACGCTCTCAGCAGACGAAGCTATTTACATAGCGTTCGTAATATCCGAGCCCAGCATAATCTCGAAACTCTTATCTGTGACGCTCAGCATGCTTGTTTCACCGAACGTACCTAGAAGAAGGAAAGGATTCTTAACGATGGCGCTCAGCTAGAGAATAAATCGAATGGTATATTCCATTACCTAGACCGAATTTGGATCCCCAAGCGCACCAACTTACGACAAATTCTGCTGGACGAAGCCCACAAGTCTCGATATTCTATTCATCCCGGTGCCGACAAGATGTACCAGGACCTTCGCTACAAGTACTGGTGGCCGGGCATGAAGAAAGATATCGCTATCTATGTTTCGAAGTGCCTGACTTACTCGAAAGTCAAGGCCGAACAGCAAAGACCCTCTGGCTTGCTCGTCCAACCCGAGATCCCTATGTGGAAATGGGAGAGTATAGCTATGGACTTCATAACGAAACTCCAGCGCACGCCATAAGGTCACGGCAACATCTGGGTTGTCGTTGACCATTTGACTAAATCTGCTCATTTTCTGCCAATAATAGAAGACTTTAAGGTAGAAAAATTAACCCGAATATACACCGACGAAATCATTTGTCGACATGGGACGCCTCGCAACATCATCTCTGACCGCGATGGTCAGTTTACCTCGTGCCTTTAGGAAACTTTTCAATCTGCTCTCGGTACTACTCTCATTCTAAGTACCGCTTTCCATCCCCAGACCGACAGCCAGACTGAAAGAACGATTCGTACCCTTGAAGACATGCTTCGCTCGTGTGTCATAGATTTCGGTGGTAATTGGGACGCGCACTTACCTTTGGTCGAATTCTTATACAATAATAGTTATCATTCTAGCATTCAAATGGCACCATTTGAGGCATTATACGGAAGAAAATGTCGATCGCCTATTGTATGGCACGAGATCAGAGACGCGCAAATAACCGGTCATGAGCTGTTGCAAGAGATGACTGACAAAATCCTCCAAATTCGAGACAATCTGCTGAAAGCTCGGAGTCGTCAGAAAAGTTACGCCTATAGACGCCGTAAGCCCCTTGAATTTGACGTTGGCGATCACGTACTCCTAAAGGTATCACCATGGAAGGGTGTGATCAGATTAGGCAAGAAAGGAAAGCTCACGCCTCGATATTTTGGATCCTTTAAGATTCTGGAGAGGATCGGCAAGGTGGCCTACAGACTCGAACTACCGGAGGAACTTAGCAACGTCCACCCTACTTTCCATGTTTCGAACCTCAGAAAGTGCCTGGCCGAGCAGGATTTACAAGTGCCACTTGAGGATCTACAAGTGGACAAAACATTACACTTCATGGAAAAGCCTGTCGAGATCATGGACTGACATTCCCATTGTGAAGGTTCGCTGGGAAGCCAAATGCGGCGCAGAGTTCACCTGGGGACTCGAAAGCGACATGAAGGCGGCGCTTTAATTTCGGGATGAAATTCCCTAAACTAGGGAAGGCTGTAACACCCCAGTGTTTAAAAGTCAAAGTACAAGTCAAAGTCAAAGTCAAAGGAAGAAAAGATTGCTAATTGCGATCTGTCACTCCTTGCTTAACTATTGATTTGACTTCCTTGACTTGTAATCAAA
>JARYGA010059999.1:0-48192 GCA_030545235.1 Helianthus tuberosus
CTCGGAGTTCCTCTGATATCAACCAGACTAGTGGCACGTGACTGTAAAACTCTTTTGGAACGTGTTGAACGAAGAATAGACAACTGGATGTCCAAATCCTTGTCTTTTGCAGGAAGACTCCAACTTATCAATTCGGTTTTGGCTGCCATGTATTCTTATTGGACTTCGGTCTTTATGCTCCCCCATGGTGTTATAAGGGATTTGGAGAAAAGATTACGCACATTTTTATGGAGTGGTGGTTTGCAGGGTTCGGCTCGTGCAAAAGTGGCATGGAAACACGTTTGTACTCCAAAAGATGAGGGTGGTTTAGGCATTAGAAGCATCATGGACGTGAACAAAGCCATGTTGACGTCTCACATTTGGAGCATAATAACGAATCGTAAATCTCTGTGGGTTCAATGGGTTCATACTTATAAGCTGAAAGGTAAAAGCTTCTGGGAGGTTCAATGTAGAGGTAACATTAGTTGGGGATGGCGGAAACTCTTGGCTATTCGGTCTAGTATTCGGTCCTTTATCTGGATAACTATTCGAAGTGGGCGACAAACTAAGGCTTGGAGTGATAATTGGTGTTCATACAGTCCTCTTCGGTCTTTTATTTCCCCTAGAGCGATAGCGAATGCTGGTTTTTCTCTAAATACTATGGTTGCTGATCTTATAACTGAAAATGGTCAATGGTCATGGCCTGAAGCTTGGTATGATATTTATCCAGTCCTTATAAATGTTGATATCCCTCAAATTATAGCGGGTGTGGAAGATCGGTTCGGCTGGAAAGATTTGGAAGGCAAAATCCAGCGCTTTGGATCGTGGGAGGTTTGGAACAACCTGCGGCATAGAGATGATAAGGTTCCTTGGGTTAATTCGGTGTGGTTTACTCAATGCATTCCTCGTCACTCTTTTCATCTATGGCTAGTTATCAAGGATAAACTCAAGACGCAAGACAGGATGGCGGTTTGGGAAGCGGGCAGCGCTACTAATTTACAGCTCATGTGCTGTCCTTTGTGCAATTATGATCGTGATTCTAGAGATCATCTTTTTTTCCAATGTCCTTATGCATCTGAGGTATGGGGTCTGGTAAAGAACATGGTAGATATGGGGAATGTTACGAATACCTGGTCATCGATCATGCAATGGATGGAGCTCAATACAAACTCAAGAACTCTGGAGCATATTGTTTGCAAAATCATGGTAGCGGCTTCCACGTATTTTATATGGCAAGAACGGAACAATCGTTTATTCTCTCCTCTACAACGAAACGCTGGGGCTCTCTCAAAAATTATCATTGATACGGTTCGGCTTAGGATTATGGGTCTCAAGATTAGTGGGCAACCGAAACATAAGAAGATTCTGGAAAGATGGCTGATCTCGAAGAATATGGAGATAGATCCGGGTTAAAGAGTTTCTAGTTTGTTTTTCACATTGCTTGTATTTTGGGTCGTGTCCCCTAGTTTTAGCATTTTGGCTTGGTTGTGACGTTTGTTGGGTTTTTGGTTTGTTTTTTCTTGTTTCCTAGCCTTGGTATGCCAAGACTAGTAGTGTGTGTTGATGTCACAGCACACCCTGTTTTATTTGTTGGTTGATATAAAATTTCACCGGGGTAACCCTTTACCCAAAAAAAAAAAATAATAAACCCATATAAAAAGATGATGAAATGTTAGTGTGCTTTAGGCACTTGTACATGTGAATATATGTTGATTTAGAGCTCAAAAAGTGATAAAAAATGGTTGTATGACAAAACTGAATTTAAACAGATTATAAGCACTAAAAATGACCTTAGTTGATGTATTATAATGGCACAAAACTTTGACATAGGTTTGATAGCTTTGCATGTTGTACATATAGCTTAAAAAGTGGTAAATATTGTGAAATTTGCATGATTTATGTGCTTTGTTTAAGACCTGCACTATCATGAGTATAACCATTATTTTATTCAGTAAATAACATGGGTTGTGTTAAAATTTCAAATCGTTTCGAGTTGGGATGGTTCGGGTAACGTTTGATGCAAAACTATGCAGTAAAACGGTCAAAAATCGCCTTTTCGGAGGATTTTTATTAAACTGTTTTAGATCAGTAACCAAACTGATATATTTGGTATAAAAATAAGTATTTTAACTTATATTAAGTTTACTTGGTGATTGGTTAGTCATACGTGACTTCCGACGCCCAAAAATGTTACCGAATCGCAAAAATAAGTGTTTTTCGACATACACTAGAATGGGTTGTTCATGGGTTATTTTATGTGTTACAATGTGCTATATGTTTTACAATATGTGTATAATAATGTGTTAGTGTCAACAAGGTTATGTGTATTACGCTCGAGTACATATACACAAATACACCAAAATAATCAAAAATAATAACTTTTCGAGAAATCTCAAGGTTATGTGAAAATTCCAAGTATCGGAGAAACTCATATATTTTTGTGAGTTTTGAATATTAAATCATTCTTATCTAATTTAGGACAAATAAACAAATTGTGGGATTGTGTTAACTTATACGCACCCGAAGGTGAGTACATAGTCCCCTCTTTTACTGTTTTCAATGTTTGGGGTGAAGCATGTGTACCTATTTGTTATGTTCATGATTTCAAAGTATAATTGATTATTATTATTTTTTTTGGGTAAAGGGTAACCCCGGTTAAATTTCATTCACCAACCAAAAAAAACAAGGAATAACGTACACCTCAATTCTCTAGAATGACATGCCATTACTAGAGTACACTCGCCAACAAACAAAGCAACCAACAACTACATGCAAAAACAAGCAAAACAAGTCACAATCGACAAAACACGAGCCCACATGGCTACAACCAAACAAACTAAGAAATCAGCCACATTCATCTTGGTCCATCAGTAATTAACGAGGGAGACTCCAGTCGCTCAACACTTGAGACACGTTACTTGTTCTTTTAAACTTCATTGTGTGTAATTTCATTCTAACAGTCATAAGAATCACCTCAATCACTTGAGCCGCACTCCTTTTATTGGAAGAGAACAATCTGTTATTTCGTTCTTGCCAAGTAAAATAAGCCGACGCTGCCACCACTAACTTGCCGATGATGTGAGTGGCCCGTTTTGACTCCGCATGTTCCATAATTTCGTCCCACTTCTTCCCTATTGTTTGCATACCCGCCTTCTCACGAACTCCATACCATACTTGAGATGCAAATTCACACTCAAAAAAGAGGTGATCATGAGAGTCCGGTCCCGATGTACATAATGAACAACACAAGAGGTTATAATTAGCATTACCCGACGCTCGCCATTTGCACATAATATCCTGCGTTTTTAGTTTTTTGCAAACTATAAGCCACATGAGAAAAGCGTGCCGAGGGATAGCCTGAGGAAACCACACAATACGATCCCAAGCAACCTGATCTTGAACCTGCCGAATATCGTTCCACACTCCATAAGTGCTATACTCCATGTCTTTACCTTCTCTAGAGCGCCACATAGTCCTATCTTGCACATGAGGATCTAACGTTACATTAGAGAGATGTTGCAAAATCGGAAATCTAGTCACCCATGAGTTCGGCCAAACCCACACACCATTTTGAAACATATCCGCAACCTTGACCCGCATATCAAGCCCCGCATTAAATATCATTCTGGGTGTAATAAAGAAGTTCAAAGGACATACGTTATCCCATGTATCGAACCAGACTAGAGTGTTATCTCCGTTACCCAGATTAATCCAAATGTGTTTGCGTATGATTGTTCTCAATTGGAGCATCTTCCGCCAAGCCCACGTAATGTTATTCCGAACCGGCACATCCCAAAAGCTTCTATCCCGGATACGATACGAATGCACCCATTTAACCAATAAGGATTCCCTATGCGTCAAGAGACTCCAAATATGAGCAACCATAAGCGCGTTATTCATGTCAGAAATTTTCCAGATACCCAAACCACCTTCTTCCTTAGGCAAACACACACGACTCCATTTTACTTTAGCCTTACCCTTAATGTTATTACCTTGAGCCCAAAGAAATCTTCACATCCTATCTTCGAGATCATGGATAATTCTTTTTGGTAATATAAAGATGGAAGACCAATAAACATGCATAGATGATAACACTGATCTAATAAGCTGAAGACGACCTGCGAAAGACAAACTTTTTGCTTTCCAATCCGTGATTCGAGATTCCAAGTTATCAACAAGCTTTTTACAATCAGAATAATTCAATCTAGACGAGATGAGAGGAACACCAAGATACCTAACCGGTAGAACGCCTTCGTCAAACTGCATGATACTACGGATTTGTTCTTTAACATAATTCGGAACACCTCCAAAAAACACAGTGCTCTTCGCCATGCTAGGAACCAACCCCGACATATTCTTGAAGAGATTCAACGACTCTAGAATAACAGCAGCTGAATTAGGATCACCATGAGAAAATAAGAATAACTCATCTGCAAAACACAAATTAATAATCCTTTGCTCTTCACACTTATGGTGGAATCTAAAATCAGCATAAACATCAACTTGCTTTTGAAGTGTCAACGTAAGGACCTCCATTACCAACGTAAAAACATAAGGAGACATAGGATCCCCCTGTCGTAAACCCCGCTTCCCCTTAAAATAACCATGAAGATTCCCGTTTATAGATAGAGAAAACGTAGTAGAAGTAACACACGCCATAACCCATTTGATCATCTTTTGGTGAAAACCAAACCCACGTAAAATATTATCCAAGAAACCCCAATCAACAGTATCATATGCCTTCTGAATATCAACTTTAAAAGCACATCTCGGCGGACCATGATTATGATGGTAGTTGTGCATTAATTCCTGGGTTAGGAGGATATTATCTGAAATCTTCCTACCCGGGATAAAAGCTGACAGATTAATATTAACAATATCTCCTAGGCCCTCTTTAATACGAGTAGTGATAATCTTGCTTATACACTTGTAAAGAGTATTAAAGCAAGATATAGGCCTATAATCCGTTACAGAGTCTGGAGTCTTTACCTTAGGGATTAGAGATATAACCGTATGATTTAGCTGATTTAGAAGCTTTCCATTCTCAAAAAACTTTTTAACCTAATAAACAGACATCCTTTCCAACAACCTCCCACGCTTTTTTAAAGAAAACAGAGGTATATCCATCCGGCCCTGGTGCCTTATTCCCTGCAATTGAGAACATAGCATCTTTTATCTCATCATCAATCACTAAACGAATCATATTATTCGCTTTCTCCAAAGACAACTTGGTCCGAAAGAGATCCATATTTGGCCTAAGAACAACCTGGCCCACACTCCCAAAAAATTTCGAAAAATGATCAACCAAAGCTCTAGCCGCTGCCCCCCCCCCCCTTCGTGTAAGACTCCACTAGTATCACGAATCAAAAGAATTCGGCTTCTATGATTCTTGGCTTTCACAACGTTATGGAAGTATTTCGTGTTCGAGTCCCCAAGAGTTAACCAATCAACTTTCGATTTTTGTTGTAAAAACACAGCTTCATCGTGGATTGCATCTTTGTAATTTTGAAGAAGAATACTATGTTTAGCTAACACCTCCTCATTTGCCGGATCCTTATCCATGACACCTTGCCAGTCATCTAGCTCCTTTCTCGCCTTCTTTACGTTCTCATGCAAGTTTCCTTGTTGAAAGAATAGTTTTCGTAACGGGGTCTTAAGTAACTTAAGCTTCATAACAATGTACATACGAAAACCTGTAATCTCTTTACTCCAGATCTGATTTATAGCTTCCAGAAAACCATGCTTTTCAGCTATTAAGTTAACAAATTTAAAAGGTCTTGGTTTATCTCTGGCAACACTCGGCAACTTCAAGATGCAAGGAGCATGATCCGAGACCCGAAACGGATGAAAATAAGCTCCAGCATTAGGAAAGTCAGCAACCAAATTTATATTGCACATAATTCGGTCCAATTTTTTTTAAAATAGTACCGTCACTTTGTTGGTTGTTCGTCCATGTGTAATGTAATGTAGACCTGTGCTATTAACATCAAACACTTCAATAGAATTAACACACTCTCTAAATTCACAAGATCCGATGCTAAAACTGGACGAACCGGTACTCGAGTCATCATGAAATAAGGAGGCATTGAAGTCCCCCATAATTACCCACGGCTTATCTTTCATGAAAGAGCTATGACCACACAAATTGTTCCATAAATCCCTTCTATTTCTATAATGGTTATCCGCATAAACAAACATACAAAATAAGGACTTTCTATCGAGTTTAAACATCAGTTGAGTGTGAATCACCTGATCAGTTTGCGAGAGAACCATAACATCAACCACATTAGGATCCCACCCAAGCATGATCCGAGTACCTTTTAAACAACAACTAGCATTCGTTGTCCACAACCACAAACTGAAAACTTTCTGACATACCTTGGATACATTTGACATGTCAACATGAGTCTCCATGATAGCGCACACCTGAACATGATTATCCACAACTACCTGACGAACCTCCTTCTGTTTGAGGGAGCGGTTCAACCCCCTGATGTTCCACGAAGCTACACGACCCATTAGCACCCACTGAACCGGGTGTGCTTGCACCCTCAGAATTGGTTTCGATCTTGTTCTACATATTCTTTGGAATATCAGCTAGAAGATTATCAACATATGTGTCATCGGCCATCACCTCATCCGTGGTGTGACGCTTTCCTTTTGATTGCAATTTTGCTCTTAAATCAGCTCCTCCCCTAGTTTCCTCATCCATATTACTAGCCTCATCGCTTAAAACGTTAAAAGGATTAGAAGTTTGGACTCGGTTCAGGTTCGGGCCTGCATTACCCGGTTTAGAGTTGGGTTTTACCACCGGCCGATAAGTAAACTTAGGCTTCTGGTTCTTGACATTCACACCTTGAGTATTCGTTCTTTTAGTTTTCAAGACGGCCTCCTGAAAGTTATCATTGTGTTTGCTATTAACATCATTCCTAGCCTGCATCGGTTTCTTTGGACATGAATTATCATTATGGCCGAACACACAACACAAAGAGCATCTCATTGGTTCCCAGTCATAATCAACTTTTACCTCCACTTTTGCATGGCTATTCCATCCAACGTTGGAATGGCAACCGTAATACTTTTCTTCAATTCCTTATCTGCATGTATTTCGACCATTGCCTTTGCAAAACTGCTCCTACCCCATGATTCAGCACACGTAGTCGCAGTGTAAGAATCCAGCATCTTTGGATTACCAATCTTCGATGCCAACAAGCTTAGCCCATCCTCGGTAAAAGCAGTCAAAGGTATATCATGCATTTTAATCCAGACCGGTACCGTTTTAATATCCTGTTTTTCCACCATGACATTCGGAGACCATTCATTCAAGATGATCGGAACATTTCTGATGGTCCACGACCCATCTTCCATAAGCTTATCCATCCCCTCTTTCGTTTTAAATTTAAAGAAAAATAAACCCTTCGCGTTCATCATAACTCTTGAGAGACCATACTTCACCCAGTTATTTTTAACAAAGTAATCGACAACCGGAAAGGCTAGACGTTTCCCCAAAAATAACCGTACAACGTATTTTCATATCTATTATGCACCTGTTTAACCGATGAGATAGGAATCACGACATCAGCTCCATCAACAGTTTCATTCGACTCCATTGCCCTGAAATTAACTTTAACTAGCTCCTTCTTAGACTTAACAACATTTGCAAACGACATTGGTTTTTGAGTATTGTTCTTTTTTTACTTCAGTTCCAGAAGATGTGCCAATATCAATATCTACGTGCATCTTCTCTAAGTTCTGGGAGTCAAAAACCGAGACATTCTCATAACCATCTTCTAGCCGAAACTCATCCAAGTTATTCAACGTAGCATTTTTAGCCAAGGGATTATCCACCGGCTTCGATATTTTCGTTAAACCATCCAGTATCGATGAATCAGAAGTTGAATACATCCCCCATCTTGGAAGCTTCAGGTTGCCGTCAATGTTCGTAACCCTAAGCCCTATTCCACGTTTTGACGATAGATCCCCAGATTCATTCCCCGAACCATCACTATTCATCCCCATGCAGTTAAACACACGTAAACCCAGCAAAAAACGGACTCTCTCCAAGAAAACGAAACGACCAGAAAACCAGAAGACCAAGCACAAACCCTAATCTAGCACTATATTATACGTATTAGTACTTATATTTTGAGAAACTAAATGATTATTTATGGTTTAAACACTGATTTTCAAAGATTATAAAATTAATTGTTGAATTGTACTAATTTTGTTCACTGGACCGGTTGGTAGTATGATATAGCGCTATAGGACTAGACACCCCATTCCTGTTGTCATGGAATGTCTGAAACCAATTTGTTTCTCCATCCAAATAGGGATTGCCTTTGTGGTATTCCTATAGTCTCAAAGGTGTAGTTTGATGCACTAGGTCTGAATGAATTCTTAAATCACACTTTTATAGTATAGTTTGGTATACTCTCATGTGTGGTATTGTACAAAACCAACATATATATTTTGTTAACAAACCAAAACATATTTTGATATGTTATTTATCAAATCCAAGGCATATTTTGATATGTTATTTATAAAACCCAAAGCATATTTTGATATGTTATTTATGAAACCAAAACATAGTTTAATATGTTACTTATAAATCCAAAGTATACTATTGATATACGACTGAAAACTATTATTTTGACAACTAAAGTATATTTAATATACTATCTGTATGACTATTTTGGAACTAAAATATATTTTAATATATTACTTATTCGACTTTCTTAAAACCAAAGTATATTCTTATATATACTATAAACCTTTTTATCAAAATATTGTTGTTCAAACAATATACTTTATACAAACTCATTTCACTTACTTATTTAATTTCCTATGTGTTATTATTTTATACCATCTGATTTCTTATAAATGATTTATAAAAGAAAACCTTTTTCAAGGATCATGACTTTTGGGTAAAGGGTTACCTCAGGATTCTATTAAAACAAAACGCAAATAAGAACAAGTAGTGAGGATGAGTTCCACACCAGTTCATATACAGGACATGCCCCATATATGCAAACCAAGAAAATAAACAATGTATCAATGACACCACAAAACCTAGCCTACTTTACATCAAGAAAAATAAAGTAGACAAGCAATTGTCACCAAAACAAAAAACCTTCAACCTCCATCATCAAAGACAAAATAATCACAAGCTATCCTCCCTTTAACACGAACCAAAAACCGTCTATCCATTATAGAACTTTGTGGAAGATGTGCTCGGCCCTACTCTCGAAGATGAAGAACGTGTACCCGAAGTCATAAAATCGTTAGTTTCATTATAGACTTCAACAACCTCCTCATCATCTGAATCCTGCTCGCCACTAGCCTGCGTAGTCTTCTTCTCCACTCGACCCACAGTGGTACCTCCCTGATTACCATCATCATCCTTAAGGACATCAAATGGGTTAGACGTTGAAACCTAGTTCGAACTCCTTAAGGGTTGTTTTGGTTTAGGTTTGATAATTGGTCTATAAACCAACTTAGGTTTCTGATTTTTCATGTGGAGGCCTTGGTTGTTAGCTTTTTTCTTTTTGTCACCCACAACCTGAAAATTATCACTCTTCTTTCCAGCTTCCCCATTCGAAAAAACCTGGGGGTTCTTTGGGCACGAGCTATCTTCATGACCAAACACACAACAGGAAGTACACCTTAGAGGCTCCCAATCATATTCAATTTTTACCTCCACCTTTGAATAACCATTACCATCTAATGATGGAATTGCAACAGTAACACTCCTCTTTAAATCCGCCCCCGCCTGAACCTCAATAAGCGCTCTAGCATAACTGCTTCTACCCCAAGACTCAGCACACATCGTGGCAGTATACGAATCCAACATCTTAGGCACCCCTATCTTAGAGGCAAGCAAACTAAGACCATCCTCAGTATATGCCGTTAACGGCACATCGTGCATCTTTACCCACACTGGAATAGCTTTAATATCCTCTTTCTCCAGTTTGATAGAGGCTGACCACTCCTTCAAAATAATCGGAACATTTCTTATCAACCATGGCCCATCCTCTAACATTTTATCCATCCCTTCCTTAGTTTTGAACTTGAAGAATCTGTTCGCATTCATCATCAATCTAACCAGACCATACTTAACCCAGTTGTTCTTAGCAAAATAATCCACCACAGGAAACGCTAGCCGTTTACCCAAGAAATACCCATAGAGAGTGTTTGCATACCTGTCCGTGACTTGTTTAACCGAATACAATGGAATAACCACATCAGCTCCATCCACAACCTCGGAAGACTCCATCTCCCTAAAATTCACCTTCACCTTCTCCTTAGTGTTGTTTACTACATTAGCAAATGAAATTTTTGTGTTCCCTTGACCAACCAATGCAGCAACATCAGGAGTTGAACTAGGCGCATATCTCATGCTAGCTTGATCAATCCCTTCCCTTACAGAATCCCTAGTAGCTGGCCGCAAGTTTTCAGCCTCGATTGGAACTGAAATCTTTGACAATTCATCGATTATGTTAAACTTACAGGGATCAGTTTGAGCCGATTGAACTGTGCCTCGTCGGGGGAACCAAGTACTACCTTCAACATCAATAACTCGGCTGGCCAAACTATCAAACGAGTAGGTAGGTCTGCAGCCGTCAACATGTGTCTTCTGCTAAAAAGAGGTTGGAGGTTTTCCACCATCATCCGAAGGAAACACCCCATCCAATTTCTGGTCACTCATTCGTAACCCTAAACTGAAATCGCATAAGAACAGGACTGTTTGAACCTGATTTTGAAACCCTAATTCGTGTTCAGGTTAATCAGCCTTCAAACACCTTAAACCTGAAACCCTAATCAGCCGTCAAAGCACCTTACTTGAACCAAGATTTTTCAGCCGTCAATAATGAAACCCTAATGCTACCAAGAATCTTAATTCAAGCAGAATATAATGAACGGGAACCCTCTCTCTAGAAAACCCAAACCAATAACAAACAAGAATCCCAATTAAAGAAGGCAGCCAAAGAAAACGCAAAAAGAATGAAGAAATCCGAAGCCCTAATGTGTAAAAAACGGATCAGTTGATGATATTACTGATTTGCAAGCATGAAAATAGAATTAAGAAACCATAATCACACAAACAATCACCATAATCACCAAGAAATCATGAAATTAGGACAAGAAAGGAAGGGGGCGCCGTTTTTCTCCATTCCTAGAGAGAAAATTAGGTTTATCACACTTTCAAGGATCATGACTACTCTTATTAAAACATTTTCTTTAAACTCATAAGTCATGAATCCTAATTACAATTAAAACCTATGTATCTCACAGGAATTTTTATGCTGACGTACCTATTTTTACACATGTTTCAGGTGCTGCTTGTGATGACTGATGATATATGCTACACTTAGGATGGACTCGTACCTTAGCGACTTTAAAAAAATGAGTTCATTTATTAAATAAAACGAAATTATTTATTCCATGGTTGTGAAACAATAATTCTGTTACAACACTCCCCGACATTTCCGCCACGTTTTGTTGTTTTACGTGGTCGGGGTGTGACACATTGTCCACTACAGAATCAGAATACATTGCCGCTTCATTGGTTGAGATAATTCATGTGGATCTACCACTTGAATTATTGCCGATCTAGGGGGAGCCCGTACCATTCAGGACCCATAGAGATCTTTGTGATGACGATGGTGCGATTGCTCAAATCAAGGAACCTCATGCACATCAAAAGACTAGGCACATTGAGCGGAGTTTCAACTACATAAGGGATGAAGTTGAAAAAGGGAAAGATATGTATTCGCAAAGTTCACACTGATCAAAATATTGCGGATCCACTCACGAAGCTCCTTGAACGGGCAAAGCATGAAAGGGTCATACTTGTGCCTTAGGACTTCGATATTCTAGTGATTGGATTTGATCTATTTTGTATTTGGATATTGAAACAATTATTAATTTAACTCTTTTATGGTATGTTGAGTTACGTTTCATATTAGCATGTTTAAATCCGTGAATAAGTTACTTATTCTAAATGTCCGTAGTCGATCATATTTGTGGGAACAAATATGAATGTAAGACTATTATGAACTTGGATTGGTAGATATTCATTAAGGATGAATATAGAGCAAAGTGTTGCTGCCAAAGTTCATAGATATTTGAGGGATACAAATATTGGACTGACTCGCTCTCAAATATTACTGCATGGAATCGTTTGTGATTGATCATAAGTAAATTTGAGTAAAGGAGAATATCATAGTATCCTCTGACCTGAGATACATATTGGGTCTTGATATTCACCAAGTATTATACCACCTAGTTCTTCGCTGTCTGTAATAAGGCAGTACATAAGGCTAAACTCAGGTGTGGTACAAGGTGTTTGTGAGAGACGTATGTAGTCAAGAAGGGATTTGTTCCTCTTATTCGTTGAGAGTAAGATGTCTAAGGCCTGCTAAAGTTAAATCAACATAGAGTGATCACTCTATGTCTCTGGATTTGACATGACATCTGTAACGAAAGGATAAATGATAGATTCACCTAAATCATGTTCAAGTAAGGGACTTGAAGGGGATGATGTTATTGAATGGGAAATATAGTCATACGTATTAGGAGTAGTAAACCGTAGTTAGGCGTTATTTACTGCTTGCATCAATCTTCTATGTATCTTGTGCAAGTGGGAGATTGTTGGAGTCTGTATGCCCAAGACACATATTAGATTGATGTGGCTAGTACGTTATAATCCAAGTCGAGTCATACCCAAATATGTCACACCCCGACCACGTAAAACAACAAAACGTGGCGGAAACATCGGGGAGTGTTGTAACAGAATCATTGTTTTTTTTTGGGTAAAGGGTTACCCCGGTGAATTTTATAAACTAAAAAGCACAAATTGTGCAACTGAAATGTTACACACCAAAACCTTGGCATACCAAGGAAATAACAAAACAGCCAAACAGACAAAAGGACCCAAACAACACAACTAACTAAACAACCCAGCTCAAAAGAGCAACAAACATAAAACAAAACAAAACTCTACTACTCAGCCTGGATCAATAGCCATGTTACTACTGGGAAGCTGCCATTTGTCAAGTAACCTTCGAAGACCTGGACTCCACTTGAATTTGAATGACAATAATCGAAGTCTAACCGTCCGAATGATCTCACGAGCAATCACCATCTCCGTACGTTGGTTTTTTCCGAATAGCCTATTATTTCTTTCTTGCCAAACAAAATAAGATGCAGCTGATAGAACCAACCTGCTAATAATATTTTCCGGCATCTGCATGTTCGAATTCTGATTCATCCAAGACATAATTTCGGCCCAAGTACCATTAACAGATTCCATATTCGTCCAAGCCTTTATATTATTCCAAACCGCCATTGCAAACGAGCATTCAAAGAATAGATGATTCCTTGAATCTTTATCTCGGCAACACAAAGGACAACACATGAGGTTTAAATTTGTAGCACTTCCTGCCTCCCAAACCGACAATCTATCTTGTGTCTTCAATTTATTCCTAATGACAAGCCACAAATGAAACGAATGCCTTGGAATGCAATGTTTGAACCAAACCATATTAACCCATGGCACTAAGTTTTCACGGTGCCGGATATTATTCCAAACCTCCCAAGAAGAGAAATGTCGAAAATTACCATCTAGATCCTTCCATATGAGCCGATCCTGTCTATCAATAAAAATAGGAGCCTGAATATTGATTAGAACTGGGAATAAGTCATACCAAGCAATCGGCCATTTCCACTCCCCCTCAGCCGAAACCAACTCAGCAACCGAAGACTGAAGATGAAAACCAGCATTAGAGATACGTCTCGGGCTGATAAAACTACTCAAAGGACACTGGTCACACCACATGTCACTCCATATGTTAGTATGAGACCCATTGCCGATGGAAGACCACATATAAGGCCGAATTAAGCTTCTAATTGCAAGAAGCTTCCTCCAGCCCCAAGTCATACGGCCACGGCTCTGAACCTCCCAAAAACTCCTACCTTTAAGCTTATACATATGGATCCACTGAACCCACAGCGATTTTCTGTTGGTAAGGATACTCCAAACATGAGTAGATAGAAGAGCTTTGTTGACATCAGAAATACATCGAATACCCAATCCCCCCTCATACTTTGGTAAACAGACAACCTTCCAAGCCACTTTAGCCTTAACAGACGGCTGGTTAGCACCCGACCAAAGGAAAGAACGCATACATCGCTCAAGATCATTAACAATTTTAGTTGGTAACATGAAAACAGTAGCCCAATAAATGTGCATAGCAGAAAGAACAGAATTGACTAACTGAAGTCTACCAGCAAATGATAAAGATCTCGTCATCCAATTATCAATCTTCTTCGCCATTTTATCCAGTAAAATCTTGCAATCTTTGTAAGATAGTTTCGTTGATATTAGAGGAACTCCCAGATAACGAACCGGTAGAGATCCCTCTTGGAAAGGCATGATATGGAGAATTTCCTGTTTGATAGGCCGACCAACATTGCCAAAATAAACGGTACTTTTCGGTAAACTAGGAACTAGACCCGACACACTTGTGAACAGCTGAAGAGTGTCCCGAAGAACCCTAACCGACGCCGCATCCCCATTAGCAAACAAAAACAGATCATCAGCAAACGAAACATTAATAATCTTCTGTTTTTTGCAATAAAGATGAAACCGAAACGCATTACTAGAGTAGGCAGCCTTTTTTAATAACAACGTGAGAACCTCCATGACAAGAGTAAAAAGATAAGGGGATATAGGATCTCCCTGCCTGAGCCCTCTTTTACCCTTAAAATACCCATATAGGTTACCATTCTCACATCAAATTTAAAATACCCATATAGCCCTCTTTTTTAATCATTGTTTCATAACACATGGAAATTTAAATATTGTTTTATTAAGTACACGAGTTACAATGTCTTGACATCAAAGAAACATAACATAAATAACTAGTCTTGCATCTTTTATTGTCACTAAGGCCCATGTCCGCCTAAGTGTATCTTGATCAATCCTATGCTTCATTTCCTGAAACACATGTGAAAATAGGTACGTCAGCATAAAAATGCCGGCGAGTACATAGGTTTTGTGAAAATAAGATTCATGACTTCTGTTTAAGAAAATGTTTAGTCATGAACCTTGTAATTTGCTTTGTCTTTGTAAATCATTTGAAAAACAATAAGTTCAGATGATACGTATAAATAAGAGAATAATGCATGGTTAAATGAATAACCATGTAAAATGAGTTTGTATAAGTTAAGTTGTTTATAAAACAATGTATTGTGAAAAGTATGTTATTTGTATAAAATGTTATATGTCTAAATTGAAATGTTTTCAAATAACGCAACGATATGTAATACCATACAATCATTTATATATAGGAAGTACCAGCGGCGTATCCACCATGCTTGTATCGTATTACACAAGCCTCGTTAATTAAATCACTTACTCAAACCAAACCAACAATGTAAGATGTCTATGTTTAAACCAACTTCCAAATGTATTGAAATAATATGTTAAAATGTTTATGTCCATATGTAAATCATGTAATGTATAACCAATGTCAAAAGTGTTTATGTGTCAAATGTAAATCATGTAATGTGTAACCAAAAATGATATGTATGGCTAGTGAAATGCATCAACTAAACCATATGCACAAGAACATAGTATTGAAGTAAAACTTGGTTTAAATCAAAGTTATGTTCTGTGAAAATGCATACTATACTGATATAAACATTTATGCGGTATTGTGAAAATTCATACATCCAAGCCTTGCGACAGTCGGATAACTATGTAATAATGAGTTATCTAAAGAATATGTATTCGGATTCGGTCATTCCTTACGTCCAAACAAACCCGAGATTTCAGGAATGGGATTTGTCAAGTCCTATGGTATCACTACCTACTACCGAGCAGCATGATCGGTGTTAATGAATGTACATTGTCTCATTTAAACAAACCAAATGTCATAACAAAATGTAAGCTTGTGGTGAAAACAAATGTACTAAGTATGCAAATAAATGAACATACATAGCATGTGATGTGATGTGAAACGATGTACTAAGTATGAACTAAATGGACATACATAGCATAAAAGGTAATGTAAAACGATGTACTAATAGTGTACTAATGAATATAGCAAGCATATGATATGAAAACATGGAAAAGCATGAAAGTAACAGGTAGGCACATGTGTTTCACCCCAAAACGTTTGGAAAACAGTAAAAGAGGGGTCTATGTACTCACTTGAGATTGCTCAGAAGTCCTAAGATAACCACCAAGCAATGCTAGAGATCTCGGAATATCAAACGGCACCTAATATAGGTAACTACATTAATAAACCGGACCTAAATCGGAAGATCGGATAGAATGAGGGTTCGTAAACCAAATGAGTATGGGAACTCATGTAGTATGGTTTAACAAAGCCTACATACTAAATGAAACCTAACCTAAGTGCTTGTGACCCATTACGACCCGTTTAGGTAGCTTATGCTACTTTAACGCGTCGTTCGCGTGAAACGCGTTCGGACCGCCTAACTAGTCCTATGACAAGTAATATATGCCTTAACATGTCTAATATGGTTGTCAAATCAGTTTAGATGTCAAAATTTATGTTACATATGATTAAAACGGATTTTGGCATCAAAGGGGTATTTTGGTAATTTACCTAAGGCATATAAACTACCTATCATACAACTACTTAAACGAAGCGACCATAAGGTATAACCTCGTAAGGTTATTCCCTATATACTATGGTCACCTAATGTGCTTGGTCGGATCCTAATGATCGACCAAACGGGTCGGGTTCGAAAGGATAAGCGATTGTTTAGATCGCTTACCTGACGACCCTATATAAACACTAAACTAAAAGTGACGAGCTAAGCATGTTAAAACATGCTTAACTAAGTTTTAGAAAACAGGTTTGGTATCACAACAAACGGTTGTGATACCTAAGAGTAGTTTGGTTACAAAATACGCAAGAACGCGTATTCTGACCGAAACTACGGCTCGTCATTGAGCCTTGATAACGTGGTAATCAGTAGGTATAGTCACTAGGGACTATAACCATCGTGATCACGCTCACGTTATGAAGTTCAAACGAACTTCGCATCGACCATAAACTGGTCAATGCAGAAAGTCAAACAAAGTTTGACTTTCGGACTCGAAAGCGATAAAAGAACGAAAGAATACTTACGAAAGGTCCCCGAATGCTAATCTAGATCCAAATAACTCAGGTATGAAACAATGGTTTCAACTTAGAGTCTTTTAGATCAGATTCTAGTGAGGAATGAGTGAAAATGGGTTGGGTATTTATAGTAAACCCACAACCGTTAGGATCGTTTCTTGGAAAAGGGGGCACGATCTAGGCCGTACACTTGTCAAAATGTTGTGGTAACAAATTTTGGCCACCATAGGAGATTAACATGTGGCACTTGACCTTTGGGAAGTGTTAGGGGCTGCTAACTTATGTTTAAAATGGCTTTTTGCTGCATTTTTTTATTTATTTATTTTTTTTATATATTTTTTTTGCAGTTTTGCAGTTTTGCAGTTTTGGTTCCTGAGCGCGTATCGTCGTGTTTTGGCACTTCTAACACCCGTCAAGCCCATTTTTAAGCTTCACAAGGATGTTAAAGTATAGGGAACATGAAACATGCTCAAAAATATGCCGGATGTCGGTTCGTTTAGCCGT
This sequence comes from Helianthus tuberosus, assembly GCA_030545235.1. Taxonomy (NCBI): domain Eukaryota; kingdom Viridiplantae; phylum Streptophyta; class Magnoliopsida; order Asterales; family Asteraceae; genus Helianthus; species Helianthus tuberosus. The sequence continues at coordinate 17,640 of JARYGA010059999.1, forward strand.
ACAATCTCGTTGTTCGGTTAATTACGACGGAATGCGCATAAGCGTGAAAAACGATCCAAATTGCGTGACGAATGGATTTTTCTCATGCCAAACACTAAACTAAAATATTTTAGTGCTTACATAAATTTTTGGATGTCCGGATGTATTCAGAACGTGAGTTATGCGCGAAAATGCAAACTTGTGCACTTTTTGACACTTTTAGTCCCTGAATGACCCAAAAGTTTATTTTAGCACACCGAACCCCTCAAAGCCTATTTCTAAGCTATTTAAAGGATATTTATGGTATGTTTAACTTATGTCCATGTTCCGGAATGTTTGTTACAGTTCAAATTGGCATACTTTCGCAGTTTGTCAACTTTAGTCCCTGTAAGCGATTTAACTTGATTTTGCCATACCAAAGCCTTCGAAACTTATTTCTAAGTTATGTAAAGGTTATTTAAGGTATGTTAAGCCTATTTCACTATTCCGGAGTGTTCGTTGCATTAAACTGGTTATATTTACGCATCGATGCGCGTATAACCTTCCAGAAAGCGATTTAGAGTTTGGAATTGAACAAAAATTGATATGTGCAAATGATACACATATTTTTACAAATCCAAAGTATTAAATATAATATTTTATTGGTTCGGTATTTGTTTGATGGCCGTGGAGGCACAAGTGTTACAAAATACAAGCTAGACAAACACTTAAATATTTATTTGTGATATGATCAAACAAATAAATATTAACACTTACAATATTTAGAAATTGGTTTTCTAAATAATTACACTTGAGAAACTAATAAATTATATGGATAATTTATTTTAAGAGAGTATTTTATTTTGTTATTTAATGGGTTAAATAACATTTTGAAAGGTTGTATAAAGTCTTGTAAATATGTAGTGTTATATTTATAAAAGTTATAAATATAAACCAAGACTTAAATTTTATAAAAGAAATCTGATTTTTTTATAAAATAAAGAAGTGCCCCCCTTGTCTTACCAAGATAAGATTTTGGTCCAATCATAATTCATGCTTTTGCATGTGTTAGAGAGGATTTGATTGGATGGTCTTTCCAAGACCATTTTGGTCCAATGAACTCTCATGCACTTGCATGTGGAAGAAGCTTGGTGATTGGCCCAAAAAGAGGTGCACATCTCTCATAGTTTTAAAAGGAATTGGATGACCAAATGAACAAGGGTGAAGCAAGTAAACTTGCTCTCAATTTTCGGTCATAAGGGGCAATTCTCAAGTGTTCGGGTTTTGATCTTTGGTGTTAGAAATCCTAGCTAATCTCGTGGTGTTTGTTGGAAGCTTGGGGTATACAAGCTTGAGGCCTTCTACTCTTGAAGGCAACCATTCTTGAAGCATCATCTGTTTCATTCCTATTACTCCAAGAAGGTAGTTTTCTAAACACCCTATGGTTGTGTATGATAGTATGCATATTCATATATGGATCCGGGTTTTGGGTTTTACATATAAAATGGGTTTTATATCATGTAAGTAACATGTTTTAAATTAATATTTTCCGCTGCGTTTTTATTTTATATGGATAAAATACCTTGATAAACATGTGAAAAACCCAATAGATTGCGCATTCGTAATCATTCAAGAGCTTAGGGTTACAAACATTGATGGCAACCTGAAGCTTCCAAGAAGGGGGATGTTTTCGACTTCTGATGCATCGATTCTGGATGGTTTGACGAAAATATCGAAGCCGGTGGATAATCCCTTGGCTAAACATGCTACGTTGACAAACTTGGATGACTTTCGGCTAGAAGATGGTTATGAAAAGGTCTCGGTTTTTGACTCCCAGAACTTGGAGAAGATGCATGTAGATATTGATATTGGAACGTCTTCTGGAACTGAAGTAAAAATGAACAATACTGAAAAACCAATGTCGTTTGCAAATGCTGTTAAGTCTAAGAAGGAGCCAGTTAAAGTTAATTTCAGGGCAATGGAGTCGAATGAAACTGTTGATGGAGCTGATGTCATGATTCCTATCTCATCGGTTAAACAGGTGCATAATAGATATGAAAATACGTTGTACGGTTATTTTTTGGGGAAACATCTAGCCTTTCCGGTTGTCGATTATTTTGTTAAAAATAACTGGGTGAAGTATGGTCTCTCAAGACTTATGATGAAAGCAAAGGGTTTCATTTTCTTTAAATTTAAAACGAAAGAGGGGATGGATAAGCTGATGGAAGATGGGTCGTGGACCATCAGAAATGTTCGGATCATCTTGAAAGAATGGTCTCCAAATGTCATGGTGGAAAAACAGGATATTAAAACGGTACCGGTCTGGATTAAAATGCATGATATACCATTGACTGCTTTTACCGAGGATGGGCTGAATCATGGGGTAGGAGCAGTTTTGCAAGGGCCATGGTCGAAATACATGCAGATAAGGAATTGAAGAAAAGTATTACGGTTGTAATTCCAACTTTGGATGGGAAGAGCCATGCAAAAGTAGAGGTAAAATTTGATTATGACTGGGAACCAATGAGATGCTCTTTGTGTTGTGTGTTCGGCCATAATGATAATTCATGTCCAAAGAAACCTATGCAGGCTACGAATGATGTTAATAGTAAACAAAATGATAACTTTCAGGAGGCCTTCTTGAAAACTAAAATAACGAATACTCAAGGTGTGAATGTCAAGAACCAGAAGCCGAAGTTTACTTTATCGGCCGGTGGTAAAACCCAAGTCTAAACCGAGTAACGCAGCCCTGAACCTGAACCGAATCCAAACTTCTAATCCTTTTGACGTTTTAACCGATGATGCTAGTAATATGGATGATGAAACTGGGGGAGGAGCTGATTTTAGAGCAAAATTGCAATCAAAAGGAAAACACCATACCACGGATGAGGTGATAGCCGATGACATAAATGTTGATAATCTTCTAGCTGATATTCCAAATTATATGGGGAACAAGATCGAAACAAATTTTGAGGGTGTAAGCACACCCGGTTCAGTGGGTGCTAATGGGTAGTGTAGCTTCGTGGAACATCAGGGGGTTGAACCGCTCCCTCAAACAGAAGGAGGTTCGTCAGGTAGTTGTGGATAATCATGTTCAGGTGTGCGACATCATGGAGACTGTGACAACTCGAGTTTCCGACTTTCTTTTTTTTTCGCATTTAGTGCACGTTGACTTGGACTGTGTAGTTGTTTGACTTGTTTAACTTGTAACTGTATACGTTATTTTATAATGAACGCATTGTGGTTGCATGATTTTGTGTTTGGCTTTATAACATGAAACACCTGTTAAAAACTTAAACTGTTTAAAATATGAAAGGACCCGACGAAACAGACTGTTTCGCCATATACATCCCGACGAAACTGATGTGTTTCGCCATAGCACTTCACGACGAAACTGATGTGTTTCGTCGGCCCATTGATTCGCAAAGCCCATTAAGGGCCCAGAACGGTAATTCGTGGATATTAAGTAAAACCGACTTCCTGTTTCACACTTTTAACAAAAATAGAAACCCTAGAACTCTCTCTTTTGAAAAGGCGATACCCATCATCAACCATCATCTTTCTCTCTCGAATCCTCCCTTGTTCATCCCGAATATCTCGGTTAGTGCGTGCTTGTCTAAATCGGTTTCTTTGTCCCTTGATTTCTTTATACATGTTGTGTTTATGCTTGATTTCTGGATTATAGGAGTGTATGTGTATGATGAATACTTAGGGTTTCATGAACCTCTCAATGATTATGCATGTTAGCGGGTATGCATAGAGTATGGATTTTATGAGTGTTGTTTTGTGATGATTTTATTGATGAAGATGATGATATGATCCCTGGTTCATTGATGTTTCGGTTGTGATGCATAGATTAATGGTTGGTAACATAAGACTCATTATATTGAGCGAGGATTGAATGATTTCTGTGTTGAACGATTTCTGTATGATGAGGAATTGCTGTTTTACGGCTGTTAGGGTTTATGTGTTTTTCGCTCTGCTGTAACTGATGTCTGCGAAACTGAACTGTTCGACGAAACAGAACTCTCGGCGAAACAGAATGTGTTTCGCCATTATATGTGTTTCGCCAAGAGTAGTCGACGAATCAGAAGTTCTGTTTCGCCAGGGGACACCTCGACGAAACAGAATGTGTTTCGCCATTATATGTGTTTCGTCATTATCTGTGTTTCGCCAACATGCGTGTTTCGCCGAATAGCTGATCTGTGCAGTAACTTGAGTTAATTCTGTTAAGTGTTAACTGGAATATTTGACTGCTGTTAAGTGTAACCATATTGTACATGACTGTGATTACGTGTTGCATGCTTATACGTGAACGACTTGAACTCAAACTGATTTCACATACGTGCCTACTTTAGGACGCGATTGATTACTTGTGAGCATACACTTAGCATACCGAGCAAAACAAGGTGAGTTCACACTTCTACCAAGGCATGGGATTCCCAGGGTTTGGGGAATGGGATGGAAGGAATAAGGTTGAATAGATTCGTACATACACTGATACTAGACTACCATACCATTGTCCTCGGTTGTGAAGGACACATACGTAAAACCTACGTATACTTATGCTACTCGCTATCCTCGGTTGTGAAGGATACTCACGTAAAACCTACGTGAACTTATACTCAATACTATCCTCGGTTGTGAAGGATACTCACGTAAAACCTACGTGAACTTATACTCAATACTATCCTCGGTTGTGAAGGATACTCACGTAAAACCTACGTGAACTTATACTCAATACTGTCCTCGGTTGTGAAGGACACTTACGTAAAGCCTACGTAAACTATGTACGTACTACTGTTCTCGGTTGTGAAGAACACTTATGGTTACAAATAGTCTAGTGTATATGCAACATGGGAAGCCCCCACTAATAGAACATACGATCGGCCTAGTAGCGCCACATGTTACGAAACAAACTTACAATTACGAACTTATTTACTGTGAACTCGCTCAACTAGTTGTTGATTCTCTGTTACATGCCTTGCAGGACCTTAGGTACATATGGAGCTTGCACAGGAAGGAGCAGGTCGTTGTGGGATACGGATCGTAGACGATATTTGAACTTATAACTTATGTTGGGTTTACATTAAATGCTTCCGCTGCACACTTGTTTATATTTGGTTATGGAAACACCTATCGTATTGTTGTATGACTTTTACTATTTTACTTATGTTCAATATGATTGGTGGCTTGATCCTGGTCATGTCACGCCTCCAAGCGGTGGTACTCCGCGGGTGGATTTTGGGGGTGTGACAGAGACTCATGTTGACATGTCAAATGTATCCAAGGTCTGTCAGAAAATTTTCAGTTCGTGGTTGTGGATAACGAATGCTAGTTGTTGTTTGAAAGGTACTCGGATCATGCTTGGGTGGGATCCTAATGTGGTTGATGTTATGGTACTCTCGCAAACAGATCAAGTGATTCACACTCAACTGATGTTTAAACTCGATAGAAAGTCCTTATTTTGTACGTTTGTTTATGCGGATAACCATTATCGAAATAGAAGGGATTTATGGAACAATTTGTGTGGTCATATCTCTTTCATGAAAGATAAGCCGTGGGTAATTATGTGGGACTTCAATGCCTCCTTATTTCATGATGACTCGAGTACCGGTTCGTCAAGTTTTAGCATCGGATCTCGTGAATTTAGAGAGTGTGTTAATGCTATTGAAGTATTTGATGTTAATAGCACTGGTCTACATTACACATGGACGAACAAACAACAGAAAGGCGGTACGATTTTTAAAAAATTGGACCGAATTATGTGCAATATAAATTTGGTTGCTGAATTTCCTAATGCTGGAGCTTATTTTCATCCGTTTCGGGTCTCGGATCATGCTCCTTGCATTTTGAAGTTGCCGAGTGTTGCCAGAGATAAACCAAGACCATTTAAATTTGTAAATTTAATAGCTGAAAAGCATGGTTTTCTGGAAGCTATAAATCAGATCTGGAGTAAAGAGATTACAGGGTTTCGTATGTACCAAGTTGTTATGAAGGTTAAGTTACTCAAGACCCCGTTACGAAAATTATTCTTTCAACATGGAAATTTGCATGAGAACGTAAAGAAGGCGAGAAAGGAACTAGATGACTGGCAGGGTATCATGGATAAGGATCCGGCAAATGAGGATATGTTAGCTAAACATAGTATTCTTCTTCAAAATTACAAAGATGCAATTCACGATGAAGCTATGTTTTTACAACAAAAATCGAAAGTTGATTGGTTAACTCTTGGGGACTCGAACACGAAATACTTCCATAACGTTGTGAAAGCCAAGAATCATAGAAGCCGAATTCTTTTGATTCGTGATACTTGTGGAGTCTTACACGAAGGGGGGGGGGGCAGCAGCAACAGCTTTGGTAGATCATTTTTCGAATTTTTTTGGGAGTGTGAGCCAGGTTGTTCTTAGGCCAAATAGGGATCTCTTTCGGACCAAGTTGTCTTTGGTGAAAGCGAATAATATGGTTCGTTTAGTGACTGATGATGAGATAAAAGATGCTATGTTCTCAATTGCAGGGAATATGGCACCAGGGCCGGATGGATATACCTCTGTTTTCTTTAAAAAGCATGGGATGTTGTTGGAAAGGATGTCTGTTTAGCGGTTAAAGAGTTTTTTCAGAATGGAAAGCTTCTAAATCAGCTAAATCATACGGTAATCTCTCTAATCCCGAAGGTAAAGACTCCAGACTCTGTAACGGATTATAGGCCTATATCTTGCTGTAACACTCTTTACAAGTGTATAAGCAAGATTATCACTAATCGTATTAAAGAGGGCCTAGGAGATATTGTTAATATTAATCAGTCAGCTTTTATCCCGGGTAGGAAGATTTCAGATAATATCCTCCTAACACAGGAATTAATGCACAATTACCATCATAATCATGGTCTACCGAGATGTGCTTTTAAAGTTGATATTCAGAAGGCATATGATACTGTTGATTGGGGTTTCTTGGATAATATTTTACATGGCTTTGGTTTCCACCAAAAGATGATCAAATAGGTTATGGCGTGTGTTACTTCTACTACGTTTTCTCTATCTATAAACGGGAACCTACATGGTTATTTTAAGGGGAAGCGGGGATTACGCCAGGGGGATCCTATGTCTCCTTATCTTTTTACGTTGGTAATGGAGGTCCTTACATTGACTCTTCAAAAGCAAGTTGATGTTTCTGCTGATTTTAGATTCCACAATAAATGTGAAGAGCAAAGGATTATTAACCAGAAGTTCCAGTAGTAGCACTGATCCTTTTGGGCAGCTTGCCCTGTTCCACAGCCTGATTAGTGAGTTTGTGAGCAAGACGGACGACTTGCTGAATCGTAGTGAAGTTGGCTGAGGTCACATGGCTCTGGATTTCTGGAACCAGACCCTTGAGGTAGAGCTCGATTCTTCGGTAAGCAGGTTGAGGGTGTTAGGGCAGAGGGCAGCATAATCATTAGACCGTTTGGTGTAGGTCTCAATCTCTGATCCAACCATCTTGAGCTCAAAGTACTCGTTTTCGAGCTTGTAGATGTCATCCCTGTGACAATACTCCTCCTTGATCATGTTCTTGAAATCTTCCCACGCAGTAGCATTAGCAGTTTCCAGACCAAGCATCTGAATCTGTGCTTTCCACCATGAAAGCGTGTTTCCTTCAAGCGTACCAGTAGCAAACTTCACCCAATTAGCAGGGGGACACTCGCAGACAGCAAAGACAGGTTCGGCCTTCTCAATCCAGTGCAGAAGACCTATGGCACCCTCAGTGCCATTGAAAGGGAGAGGCTTGCAATCCATGAAGGTTTTGAAAGTACAAACATGTGGTTGCGCAGGCGCATGCTGACCTGTTGTGAGGAGCGAAGCGAATAGGTTTAGGGGTGAAAGATGATACGGGGGTAGGATCTAAACATCCTAATATAACGAGTTTACCTCCAGGGTGAGCTGTGAAAGCCGCAGCCACCATGTTAAGCAAGTTAGTGAATTGAGCCTGAGTCATGTTAATGTTTCCTCTTCCGCGTCCACTCATTGTCTTCATAACCAGAAAACATAATATGAGTGCGATGTTGTAGTGTAGCAAGAATGAGATAGAAGAGGGAAGTGTATCTATCTAACTAGGCACACTAGTACGTATAGTAGAGCATAGATGTGAAATAAACAAGCAAGTAAACACAAGTCCAAGCTATGGGGTCTAGTACGTTGAGTCTTGCCCTTGGAGTGTAGTGTCGTCACGAGTCACGGGCTATAGTCTGGTTTTTCTCAAAAAGACTTCCTTTTTAAAACCAAGTTCACTATAACCAATGGCTCTGATACCAATCTGTCACACCCTCAAAACCACATGCGGAGTACCACCGCGAGGCGTGTGACATTACCAGGATCCAGCCACCAATAATACTGAGCATTTAATTAATAATAAGAATGTTCACTAACCATAATGGTTAGTAAATGCCATAGTTAAAGTTCAAAAGTTTTACGTTTAAATAACAGTTTAAGTGAGTAGCGGAAGCATAGGCAAAACAGTTTAAACAAAGTTCATAGTTCAAGTTTATTTAGAACCCAACACACGGGTTAAGACGACCACTACACATCCCCAAGCTGCAAGCTCCTGAGTCACTGGGTACCTGCAAAGCATGCAGTAGGGTATCAACATAATGTTGGCGAGTTCACGAGTTTGTCCAGTTTTTAATTCCAAAAACTTGTTTCAACAGTTAATTTACCCATTTATACCATGTCAAGGGGAGCTACCCCTTAAGTAAGCTACTAAACTGTTTTTACAATACCGAATACTATTCATCCGTACGTTTCCGCAGTGCCCCGTTTGTCAATGTTCTATCATCATTGACGGTTTGCCAGAGTCTATTAGTTCACTCCCGATCCTTTACAGGCACGGTGTGAGGCTGGATCAACCTAAATAGCGCTATCAACTAATAATCCCGTTCGCCAGGCCCCGGCGACTAATCGGTATTAATGAGTGAGGACTTGAGTGATAGAGTTTCGTTTAGTATTGCTTGTTGCATCCAGTATAAAAAGTAATTAACTAAGGGTCCCGCATAAGGGGAGAAAAGTAGGTTTGTATCCCTTACAAAGGGATAGTATTGTTTAAGTTTCGTTTCCCAACCATCGGGAACGCATGCTTTAAAAGTTGTGAACTCACCTTGGGTTTTTCAGCAGACAGTTTACTTGGTCAAGCACGCTGGTCACCACGTCCTAACATGGTTACCAGTTTGGGTCAGGTTCGGGTACAAATAAGTCACGTAGATCCTACACGTATCTAACACATAGCATACATACAGTTATCTGTTGAGTTATTGAGCCTGCTCTAATATTTGAACAATCAAACAGTAACAGTTAAAAACAATTGTAACGAACTCGTTAGCATCACCTGATCGTTTCAATCCTGGATTTTTCCTCATCGCCGGCCTTATTCTAATAAATCAGATCTGATTGAATAGAGTTTTGGGTCTTTCGGTCCTACTGGTGAGGCAGTAACCTTGATTGATCGGACTCGCTATTTGATTTCATGATGATTATTGGATTAGGGTTTTCTTTTGTTTGTTTTCTGTTCTTGGTACGGCTAGGGTTCATGTTTTTTGTGCATAGTTGCTTGCTGTTTTGTTCTTGGAGAGAGTTGAGTTTCTTTAGCATGGATGAACGTAAGAAATCGGAGGGGGATGTGCATGCTGGTCGTTACAAGCCACCATTCACATCGTCTTCGTTTCAAGGGTTAGCATCACGAGTGGTTGACATCGAAGGGAAAACGCTAATGCCACGGAGGGGTGTTATGTCTTCTGGGAATCTTGAACCGGGGAAGTTCAATGTGATCGATGAACTGTCCAAGATTACTGTTCCAGTTCCTTTGGCTGAACCTGTTACGGTGACTAATGTGGCTGAGTCCCAGCTTGAATATGGATATGAAAGCGTGTCTTTCTTTAACTCTCAGAATTTGGTGAAGATGCACGAACACGATGACATTGGAACCTCTTCAAAAACTGAAGTTAAAACAAACAATGTTGAGAAACCAATGTCATTTGCAAATGCTGTGAAGACTAGGAAGGAACCAGTTAAAGTCAACTTCAGGGCAATGGAATCGGTTGAAACTGTGGATGGAGCTGATGTCGTGATTCCTATCTCGTCAGTCAAACAGGTGCAAAATAGATATGAAAATACGTTGTATGGGTATTTTCTAGGGAAACGTCTTGCCTTTCCAGTTGTTGACTATTTTGTTAAAAATAATTGGGTGAAGTATGGTCTCTCACGACTTATGATGAACGCGAAGGGGTTATTTTTCTTTAAATTTAAAACGAAAGAGGGGATGGCAAAGCTTTTGGAAGACGGGCCTTGGACTATCAGAAATGTCCCGATCATTCTGAATGAGTGGTCTCCGAATGTGATAGTGGAAAAACAGGATATTAAAACGGTTCCAGTCTGGATTAAAATGCATGATATACCTTTGACTGCCTTTACCGAGGACGGGTTAAGCTTGTTAGCATCGAAGATTGGCACACCAAAAATGCTGGATTCTTACACTGCTACTATGTGTACTGAATCATGGGGGAGAAGCAGTTTTGCAAGGGCCATGGTTGAAATACATGTGGATAAGGATATAAAGAAAAGTATTACGGTTGCTATTCCAAACCTGGATGGGAATGGTCATGCAAAAGTGGAGGTAAAAGTTGATTATGATTGGGAACCTATGAGATGCTCTTTGTGTTGTGTATTCGGTCATAATGATAATTCATGTCCAAAGAAACCTGTTCAGGTTAGGAATGAGGTTGATAGCAAACACAATGATAACTTTCAGGAGAATGTTATGAAAACAAAAAAACAGAATTTTCAAGGTGTGAATGTAAAGAATCAGAAGAATAAGTTTATATATAGGCCGGTGGTAAAACCCAAGTCAAAGCTGGGTAATGAAGGCCCGATCCCGGAAAAAATTGAAACTTCTAATCCATTTGATGTGTTAGGTGAGGATACGAATACTATGGATGATGAGAAGGGGGGAGGAGCTGTTTTAGGAGAAAAAGTGCAACCAAAAGGAAAGATACATAACACGGATGAGGTGATGAATGATGATACTGATGTTGATAATCTCCTAGCTGATATTCCAAAATATATGGAGAATAAGATCCAATCTAAGGGTGCAAGCACACCCGGTTCAACTGGTGTTAATGGGTAGTGTGGCTTCGTGGAATATCAGGGGGTTGAACCGCCCCCTTAAACAGAAGGAGGTTCGTCAGGTAGTTGTGGATAATCATGTTCAGGTGTGTGCAATCATGGAAACTCATGTTGACATGTCAAAGGTATCAAAGGTATGTCAAAAAGTTTTTAGCTCATGGCTTTGGAATTCGAATGCTAGTTGTTGTTTAAAAGGTACTCGGATCATGCTTGGGTTGGATCCGAATATGGTTGATGTAATGGTCCTCTCGCAAACTGATCAGGTAATTCATACACAAGTAATGTTTAAGCTTGATAGGAAATCCTTATTTTGCACGTTTGTTTATGCGGAGAACAATTATAAAAATAGAAGGGATTTGTGGAACAATTTATGTGCTCATAGCTCTATTATGAAAGACAAGCCATGGGTAATTATGGGGGATTTCAATGCCTCCTTATTTCACGATGATTCGAGTACAGGTTCTTCCAGTTATAGCATTGGTACTCGCGAATTTAGAGAGTGTGTTAACTCTATTGATGTAAATAGCACAGGTTTACACTACACATGGACGAATAATCAGCAGAAAGGAGGTATTATCTTTAAAAAGTTGGACCGAATTATGTGCAATATAAATCTGGTTGCTGATTTTCCGAATGCGGGAGCTTATTTTCATCCGTTTCGGGTCTCGGATCATGCTCCATGCATCTTGAAGTTGCCGAGTGTTGCCCGAGATAAACCAAGGCCGTTTAAATTCGTGAATTTAATAGCTGAAAAGCATGGTTTTCTGGAAGCTATTAATCAGATCTGGAATAAAGAGATTACAGGTTTTCGTATGTACCAAGTTGTTATGAAGCTTAAGTTACTTAAAACCCCATTACGAAAACTATTCTTTAAACAAGGAAATCTGCATGAGAATGTGAAGAAGGCGAGGAAGGATCTTGATGAATGTCAGCTCGTTTTGGACCAGGATACGGCAAATGAGGATGTTTTAGCAAAGCATAGTGCTCTTCTTAATAAGTATAAGGAGGCAATTCATGATGAAGCAGTGTTTCTACAACAAAAATCAAAAGTTGATTGGTTAACTCTTGGGGATTCGAACACCAAATATTTCCATAACGTTGTGAAAGCTAAAAACCACAGAAGCCGAATTCTTTTAATTCGTGATACTAATGGAATCTTACATGAAGGGGGGCAGCGGCTTTAGCTTTGGTTAACCATTATTCGAAATTTTTTGGGAGTGTCGGCCAGATTGATTGTAGGCCAAATATGGATATCTTTCGGAATAAGTTATCCTTGATGAAAGCGAACAACATGATCCGCTCAGTGACTGATGATGAGATAAAAGATGCTATGTTCTCAATTGCAGGGAATAAGGCTCCTGGACAGGATGGGTATACCTCTGTTTTCTTTAAAAAAGCGTGGGATGTTATTGGAAAGGATGTCTGTTTAGCGATTCAAGAGTTTTTTCAAAATGGTAAGCTTCTGAATCAGCTAAATCATACGGTAATTTCTCTTATTCCAAAGGTGAAGACTCCAGATTCAGTTACGGATTATAGGCCTATATCTTGCTGTAACACTCTTTACAAGTGTATAAGCAAGATTATCACTAATCGTATAAAAGAAGGCCTAGGAGATATTGTTAATATCAATCAGTCAGCATTTATCCCGGGTAGGAAGATTTCTGATAATATCCTCCTAACCCAGGAATTAATGCACAATTATCATCATAATCATGGCCCTCCGAGATGTGCTTTTAAAGTTGATATTCAGAAGGCATATGATACTGTTGATTGGGGTTTCTTGGATACTATTTTACATGGTTTTGGGTTTCACCAAAAGATGATCAAAAGGGTTATGGCGTGTGTTACTTCTACTACGTTTTCTTTGTCCATTAACTGGAATCTTCATGGTTATTTTAAGGGAAAGCGGGGCTTACGCCAGGGGGATCCTATGTCTCCTTATCTTTTCACGTTGGTAATGGAGGTGCTTACATTGATTCTTCAAAAGCGAGTTGATGATACGGCTGACTTTAAATATCATCATAAATGTGAAGAGCAAAGGATTATTAACTTATGTTTTGCAGATGACTTATTCTTATTTGCTCGTGGTGATCCTGTTTCAGCTGCTGTGATTCTTGATTCCTTAACTCTCTTCAAGAATATGTCTGGATTGGTTCCTAGCATGATGAAGAGCACTGTGTTCTTTGGAGGTGTTCCGAATAATGTTAAAGATCAAATCCGAAGTATCATGCAGTTTGAGGAAGGTGTCCTTCCGGTTAGGTATCTTGGTGTTCCGCTCATATCGTCAAGATTGACGTATTCGGATTGTAAAAAGCTCGTTGATAATTTGGAGTCTCGTATCACGGATTGGAAAGCAAAAAGTTTGTCATTTGCAGGTCGTCTTCAGCTGATTAGATCTGTTTTATCATCTATGCATGTGTATTGGTCTTCCGTCTTTATATTACCAAAGAGAATTATTCATGATCTTGAAGATAAAATGCGAAGATTTCTTTGGACACAAGGAAATAGCATAAAAGGAAAGGCTAAAGTAAAGTGGAGTCGTGTGTGTTTGCCTAAGGAAGAAGGTGGTTTGGGTATCCGGAAGATTTCTGACATGAACACCGCGCTTATGGTTGCTCATATTTGGAGTCTCTTGACACATAGGGAATCATTATGGGTTAAATGGGTGCATTCGTATCGCATTCGGGATAGAAGCTTCTGGGATGTGCCGGTTCGGAACAACATTACATGGGGTTGGCGGAAGATGCTTCAATTGAGAACAATCATTCGCCAAAGCATTTGGATTAAGCTGGGTAATGGAGAGCATACTAGCGTTTGGTTCGATACATGGGATACCGTATGTCCTTTGAATCGCTTTATTACACCAAGAATGATAGCTAATGCGGGATTTGATATGCGGGCAAAGGTTGCGGATGTGAATCAGAATGGTATGTGGGTTTGGCCGAACTCTTGGGTGAGTAGATTTCCGATTTTGCAACAGCTAACTAATGTAACGTTAGAGCCTCATGTGCAAGATAGGACCATTTGGTGATCTAGAGATGGTAAAGACATGGAGTATAGCACTTATGGAGTGTGGAATGATATTCGGCTTGTTCAAGATAAGGTAGTTTGGGATCGTATTGTGTGGTTTCCTCAGGCTATCCCTAGACACTCTTTTCTAATGTGGCTTATAGTCTGCAAGAAACTAAAGACTCAAGATATAATGTGCAAATGGCGATCGTCGGGTAATGCAAATTATAACCTCTTGTGTTGTCCGTTATGTACATCGGGACCGGACTCTCATGATCATTTATTCTTTGAATGTGATTTCGCATCTAAAATATGGTATGGAGTTCGGGAGAAGGCGAGTATGGAAACTATAGGGAAAAAGTGGGCAGACATTATGGGATATCTTCTGCATCATGCGGAGTCAAAACGAGCATCTCACATCATTGGTAAGCTAGTGGTGGCGGCGTCGGCTTACTTCGTGTGGCAAGAACGAAATAATAGATTGTTCTCGACGAAGAAAAGGAATGCTACTCAACTAATAGAGGTGATTCTCATGACGATTCGAACGAAATTACACACAATGAAGTTTAAGAGAACAAGCAACATGTCTCAAGTGTTGAGCGACTGGAGTCTTCCTCGTGAGTTAATGATGGATCAAGATGAATGTGGCTGACTATTGTTAGCGGTTTTTGGAGGGGACCGTGTGGGTTCTTGTTTTGTCAATTGTGACTTGTTTTGCGGTTTTGCGTGTCTTTCTTCATTTGTTTTGTTGAGGTACTCTAGCAACGACATGTCATTCTAGAGAATTGAGGTGTGCTATATTCCTCACTTGTATTTTTTTTGTTTATGAATGAAATTTAACCGGGGTAACCCTTTACCCAAAAAAAAAACAGGCAGCCCAAACTAAACATATTGTGGCCCAATAACTAAAGCAGATAGTCCAGTCGAGACAAGGTGGTCTCGACTCGAGAGTATAGGGTCTCGAGTCGCAACCGGAAAGTCTCGAGTTGCCAACTGAAGGTCTCGAGTAGCACATATATGTAAGTCGCAACCTTGGAGGTCTCGAGCCCGGTCTCGAGTCGAGATCAGGAGATCTCGAGTCGAGATCTTGCTGGTCTCGAGTTCTTGCAATTGTCTTGGGTTGGTTGGTCATGGTCTCGAGTCGCAATCACCGCGGTCTCGAGTTATCACTTGTTGGTCTCGGGTTGAAACCGGGGGTCTTGACTCGCGCATCTGATGATTCTAGAACACCTGGCAAAACTTGTACTAACCAATAGAATTTCGATTTCATGATTTTGTGTACTATCCAACCAAAACACACAAACATGTTTTCTTGTCTGAATTCTAAATAAAACAGATCAAAACACACAATTTCAAACATTCAAACACATTCAACACATATTCATATCATATTCATATAGTTCATCACTAGGGTTTTATCATTTATCTTTATATTCAAAGCATGTGCATAGATCCTCAATACTACAACATATAACACGAGATTTGTGAGCAAGAATCATGCAACATATATCCTAAATATCAAGACAATCTTGCAAGCCATCATTAAACACAATATTTTTCCTATTTTATCTAACATGAATCGGATGGTCCTAAGCATCATCAATTATTTATCATTCAAAGCACAGTAGTTCACATCTCATTCATCATTTAATCATTCAAAGCAAACATCCATTAACCAATTCATTTGATCAAAAAGTGGTATTATTATGTATTCTAAATCATCAAGGATTAAACAAACCATAGGGCACTAACCGACTAGATATGGAGAGTGTATGTAGGATTGGTGAAGAAAGTTCCTGAGTGATGATCTTTTAGCCGGTTTGATCCGAGAGAGAGAGAGAGAGAGGAGAAGGATGTTGCTAGGGTTTTGGTTGAGAGGATGAAGGAGAGTGTGTGAGAGTGAGTGTGAGGGAAAGCCTGGGGATTTGAGTGTCCAAAATAGGAAGGTGTCGGCTAATGAGGGGGCTTTATACTCGTTCCAAGGTGCACCCTAAAGGGATTCTGAGTGGGCTCAAAGGGAGAGGCGCGGACCAAACGGCCCAACTGGTTTGGTTCACTCGAGACCAGGTGGTCTCGAGTCGGGTCCATTGTGGTCTCGGTTCACTATTATACATATACATATATATAATACACATACTTAATACAAGGATCACATAACTCGTCAAGATAATTCTCGAACTTTCATTTAATAATATAAGTACACCAATTGCTAATACAAGAAGGTTGCTCGGGAAAACCCAAAGTGTAACCAAATGCTGATGAGAGAGATACAACTCTTGAAATCCAGCTCGAGCAGGCCCGCTGAGGATACTGTAACTCCCTTGCAGCCCAGAGCTTTGAACTTCAGTTTGGTAGTATATACAGAGGATAACGGGGCAATATCGTGCCTAGCCATACTCAGAATCATACTCCTGAGATACCCTCTTCGGTCAGGGTGTCAACTGTGAGAAGCTCAGGATATGCTTATATGGCCAGAATCCTCAGACTGGTAACGTGTCTAATAATACTAATACTCTTGTTACTAATGGTCTTGGATCTTTGCAGGATGCAGGTATGACATCAGCATTTTCTAGGGAGCTTCAAAAATTGAAGGACATGATATCCAGTGTACCTGAGGTGGTCCAGCCAATTCTAGAAATATCCAAAGACAGCCATAGGATATCCCGGTTTGCATATCCTATTTGTGATGCTAAAATCCCAAAAAGATTTCAAACCCCCAACATGAAGCTCTATGACGGAACTACGGATCCCGAAGAGCATATTGCCCCGTATAGGGAAAGAATGGAAATCAACCCTATCCCTCTGGATCTCAAGGAAGCATGCCTCTGCAAGGGTTTTGGTTCTACCTTAACAGGATCAGCCTTAAAATGGCTCTTAAACGTTCCTCCTCATTCGATTACATCATTTGCTCATTTAGTCAATTTATTTCATAGTCAATTTTCTTGCAGTCAAAGTTTTGAAAAACTAACCAGTGATCTCTACAGGATAACTCAAGGACCTCAGGAATCCTTGAGAGATTATGTGAACAAGTTTAGTAGGGAATCTCTTGATATCCCACATCTTGATGTTGCAACAGTTGTGCATGCTTTCAAAATGGGATTGCAAAAATATTCTCAATTCTACCAGGATCTTGTAATGAATCCCTGCAGGAACCTGGATGAAGCTCGGAACAGAGCTTTAAGATATATTCTACTGGAGGATGACAAAAAGATGCAAGAGAGGATGAACTCATCCACAACCTATGAATCAACCAACAGGAAGTCGGAATCCTCGTACAAACCATATCGCTCTAAGCCATATGGCATGATGACAGCAAGAAAGTGAATGCTGTAGAAGACGAGGATCCTGTGGAGTATCCTGAGTTGTCAGAATATTGTTTTTCTGTTAATATACCTGAACTAATGTACGCTATGCAGGGTTTAGGAAACAAAGCGAGGTGGCCTAGGAAGAGCCAACAGAAAGCTGATTGGAAGGATAAGTCCAAGTGGTGTGCCTTCCATGAAGATTTTGGACATGTTACAGAGGATTGCATTGCTCTGAGGAAGGAATAAGCTATCTCCTGAGCAAAGGATATCTAAAGGATCTTCTGGGAAGAAAGAAGAATAAGGGTCAGGATACTGAGAAGGATCCTGAACGTGCAGCATCACCTCCTGTAGATGCCAAGATAATTAACTTTATTTCAGGAGGATCCGACATTTGTGGAACTTCATACTCTGCTGCAAAAAGATACGCAAAGGAGGCTAAGGCAGAGAGGGGAGATAAGCCAACCAGGATGTCAACCCTCATGACCGATAAAGTGATCACGTTCGATAGTGACGACAGGGATACTGTCCAGGATCCTCATCATGATGCTTTGGTAATAACTTTGTATGTTGCTAATCACTTTGTGCGCAGGATACTGGTGGATAATGGTAGCTCCGTCAATATAATTCAACTGGAAACTTTGAAGAGGATGAATGTATCCCCGATGGATATTACTTCGAAATCCACTGTGCTTGTTGGGTTCAGTGGAGAAGCCAGGAATACCGTGGGAGAAATAAAGTTGCCTGTGTATGTTGAAGGGGTCAACTCAATGCGACGCTTCTGTGTCATGGACTCCTTATCCTGCTACAATATTATATTGGGTAGGCCGTGGATCCATGATATGAAAGTTGTGCCATCTACCTATCACCAGTGCATCAAGATCCCTACCCCTTGGGGGGTTGTCAAAGTGGAAAGTGATCAACAGGAAGCGAAGGAGTGTTATTCATCCTCAATGAAATCCTCAACCAAGCGCAATGCAGCATAGCAATTAAAGATGCGAGCCCAGGATATCGTGGAGGCTTCAGAGCAGGATGTTAAGAGAATTATCTAATACTTTGAGACACATAGGATTCATGTTAAAACTAATTATCCTGTTAAAAATGTGCTTAGGAAACCCGAGATGTCAGGTAGGATGGCTAAGTGGTCAGTAAAATTGAGTGCCTATGATCTAGTATATGAACCTAGAAATGCCATAAAGTCTCAAGCTCTAGCTGACTTTGTGGCTGATTTCAGTAGTGATATTCAAAATGAAGTAGACCTAGAAGTGCAACAACTAGGAGAAAACTTAGAATCCTGGACGTTATATACTGATGGTGCATCTAATGTGAGAGGAGTAGGATTGGGTATACTACTAAAATCGCCACAGGGGGACATACTACCCCAGGCCATTAGGTGTGAATTTACTGCCACTAATAATGAAGCAGAATATGAAGCTTTGATTGCAGGATTAGAGTTAGCCAGGAATATGAATGTTAAAAGTTTACAAGTATTTGTTGATTCCTTGTTAATTACTAATCATTTTAATGGGACCTATGCAGTTAAAGGTGAGAAGTTAATCGAGTATCTCGAAATTCTCAAAAAAATAGCAGGATATTTCGATGTTTTTACACTTGAACAGGTACTACGAGAAGATAATGCTGAAGCAGATGCCTTGGCAAATCTAGGATCATCAGTCAGGATACCGGAGGGAACCTAAATACCAATACTACATATCCTATATCCCGCTGTGGATCTTCTCAGATCTCAGGATAAAGAAGTAGTAACTATCTAGGATCCTGATAATGAATATCCTGAGGAGGATCCTAAGTCATTGATGGCTCCAATCATGAGATATCTCAAGGGAGGACACATCCCAAAGGATGAGAACCCCAAGGCCTTTAGAAGGAAGGTATCACGATTCACTATTATAAATAATGTTTTGTATAAGAAATCTCTTGCAGGACCATATCTGAGGTGCTTGGAGGATCCCGAAACTAAAGAAGTGCTTCAGGATATACACGAAGGGGATTGTGGTAACCATATTGGGGGCATGTCGTTATTCTCAAAGGTATTGAGAACGGGATACTATTGGCCAACGATGAGGAAAGATGCTGCAGAATATGCTCGAAGATGCGATGCATGTCAAAGGCACAGAAATATACTACATCAACCTGCTGAGCCACTATATCCTATTGCTTCCCCTTGGCCATTCATGAAGTGGGGAATGGACATAGTGGGAAAATTGCCAAAAGCTCCAGGAGGAAAAGTCTTTATGCTGGCAATGACTGATTTTTTTTTTTTTGGGTAAAGGGTTACCCCGGTAAATTTTATAAATCACCAAACAAAAAAACAGGGTGTGCCAAGACACTGACACACACTACTAGTCAAGACAAACCAAGACTAGGACATCCAAGAAAACAACCAACGACAAAAAACATACAACAGAAATAAAAAACAAAACCCGATCAAACAGCCCCTATCACACCGGACAACGAACAACGAGCTAACACAACTACTCTAGCCCGGATCACAATCCAAGTTCTTTATCGAAATCTGCCAGGTATCCAAGAGGTTGCGGTGCTTCCGGTCCCTACCAAGCTTGAAACCCATAATCTTCAATCGAACCGTACTAATGATAACATGTGAAAGCATATCAGGAGTTCGTTGGACACTAACGAATAACCGGTTATTCCTCTCTTGCCATACATAGTACGTAGCGGCCGCAATAAGAATCTTACCAACAATCCGATCAAGCTGACGAGAATTTGCATTTTGAACCATCCACTGCATAATCGAGGACCAAGTGTTGTTGACACTCTCCAAGTTAACCATTTTCCTCACTGATTCCCAAACTTTCGAAGCAAAGGAGCATTGAAAGAACAGGTGGTCTCTAGAATCTCGATCATAGTAACAAAGGGGACAACACATAAGAATCAGATTTGTAGCACTACCCGCTTCCCAAGTAGCCATCCTATCTTGCGTCTTTAACTTGTTATTTATCACTAACCACATATGGAAGGAATGGCGAGGAATGCATTGACTGAACCAAATCGAATCAACCCAAGCAACCCTATCACCCCTTTGACGCAGAGTATTCCAAACTTCCCAAGACCGAAAATGATAATAGTTCCCATCCATATCTTTCCAACGACATCGATCTGCCATATCAACTAAAGGATGAGGGGGAGGAATATTTATAAGAACCGGAAAAAGATCCAACCAAGCTTGAGGCCATTTCCATTGCCCGACATCATTAATAAGATCCGCAACGGTAGTCCGAAGGTTAAAACCCGCATTGGCTATAGCCCGAGGAGTAATAAAGGATCTGAGCGGACTACAAGAACACCAGTTATCACTCCAAGCATTCGTTTGCTGACCACTTAGGATAGACATCCAAATATAGGGCCTTATGTGATTACGAATTGCAAGAATATTTCTCCAACCCCAGCTTGTACTACCACGTTTTGTGACCTCCCAGAAGTTCGTACCTTTCAATTTATAGGAATGAATCCATTGGACCCAAAGAGAAGGACGATTATTGATAATACTCCATACATGGCCAGAAAGTAACGCAATGTTCACATCCTTAACACTACGGATGCCCAGACCCCCTTCTTCTTTCGGCAAACAAACATTGGACCAAGCAACTTTTGAACGAACATTTCCTTGGATACCACCATTCCAAAGAAATCGACGCATAAACTTTTCAAGCTCCTTAATAATACGAACCGGAAGCATAAAAACAGATGCCCAATATGTGTACATAGAAGCCAGAACCGAATTAATCAGTTGAAGCCTTCCTGCAAATGATAAAGATCTTGACATCCAATTATCAATACGACGTTTGACTCTCTCAATAAGAACTTTACAATCCCTATAAGCAAGACGGGTAGAAATCAGCGGGACTCCAAGGTAGCGGACCGGAAGGGTACCCTCCTGAAAAGGCATCAAACCAAGGATTTGCGTTTTCACATAGGAACGTTGCAAAAGAAAATTGTACTCTTAGGGGCACTTGGAACCAAACCCGAGATCTTTGTAAAAGTACCCAAAGCATCCCTTAAAACTTTAATCGAGGGGCTATCACCGTGTGCAAAAATGAAAAGATCATCCGCAAAAGAAACATTTATAATCCTTTGCTTAGCACATTGAGAATGAAACTTAAACGACGCATGAGTTATCGCTGCATGTTGAAGGAGAAGAGACAAGACTTCCATAACTAGCGTAAACAAATACGGAGACAAGGGGTCCCCTTGTCTTAGGCCCCGCTTCCCATAGAAGAAACCATGAATGTCACCATTGATGCAAAGGGAATACGATACCGTGGATACACAAGTCATAATCCACTTAACCATTTTGCAATGAAAGCCAAACCGCACTAAAACAGATTCAAGGAAAGACCAGTTAACTGTATCATATGCCTTCCTCACCGACAGTATCCCAAGCATGCTTATAGAAGGCTGACGTGAACCCATCAGGTCCCGGAGCCTTGTTTTCCCCGATGCTAAACATAGCCTTTTTACTTCCTCTTTGGTAACCGGACGTACCATATGATTTGCAGAATCACTAGAAAGAGTATGAATAAACAAGTTATCAATATCAAGCCTGTCCACATGGTCCGGAGTACCCAAAAAATCCGTGTAATGAGCAACAAAAACAGCCGGAACATCTTCGCCCTCAAACTGATTTCCTTGAGCATCTTTGATACACAAAATTTTACTTCTAGCATTTCTACTCTTCACACACTTGTGGAAAAAAGAAGTATTAGCATCACCCGCACTAAGCCAATCAACCTTAGCTTTCTGCTTAAGAAAACATTCCTCATCATATGCCGCAACCTGAAAATCACGAAGGCACACAGATTGCAAATCACGAAGGCAAGAATCCGACGGGTTTGCATCAATTTGCTGTTGAAGCTGATCTAGTTGCTTTCGAAGAGAAGACACACGATCATGAAGATTACCCTGCTTATGAAGAATCTTACGAAACACTGGCTTGAGGTTTTTCATTTTCTTCACAACCGAAAACATGGTATGACCATTAACATCATTAGACCACTCCTTAATAACAGCTTGCATAAACTCCGGTTTAGACGTAATAAAGTTCGGGAATTTAAAAGGTCTCGGCTTTGAACGGAAACCCGAAGACGTTTTAAAAACACAAGGAGTATGATCCGAAATACGAGGAGGATGAAAGAAAGCAAAACCCTCCGGAAATAAAGTAAGGAGATGAATATTACCCATAATCCGATCCAGCTTTTTCAAGACACCAATACCCTCTCTCGGCTTCTGGTTCCAAGTGAAATGCATGCCATGACAAGGGATATCAAGAACCTCCAATTGCTTGACACATTCATAGAAATCTCTCATGCCAACAGAAAGGCTAGACGAACCAAAAGATCAGTCTTCTAAACTAAGAGCCACATTAAAATCACCAAGGATTACCCACGGCTTGTCTCGCGCCAAACTATTATGCTTAGAAAGATCATCCCAAAGCACACGTCTAGCTTGGTAAGAATTTTCTGCATAAACAAAAGAACAGAGAACCACTTTCCTCTCAGCCTTAAAATGGATTTGAGTATGAATAACTTGGTCCGATTGGGATAGCACCATTAAGTCCACATCATCCACATTCCATCCTAGAATTATACGGGTACCTCTAGAACATAAACCACCGTTAGACGTCCAACTCCAACTACGAAACACCTTGTTACAAATTCTGTCTAAGTTATCCACATGGACATGGGATTCCAAAACCGCACAAACACTAAGCTGATTTTCAGTAATAAGAACCCGAACCTCGTTTTGTTTCAGGGGACGATTCAAACCCCTAATGTTCCATGCAGCTATACTACCCATTTAAACCCGTTAGACCGGGAGTGCTTGCCCCCTCAGCGTTTTTTCCATCAGGCTTACTCGACACAAACTTGGCCATTTCCGTTTGAACTCTCTCAACAACTTCATCTTCCGAATTTTGATTCCTAACATTAGCCTGTGGACCCGGATCATTTTGTTTCTCTAAATCAATTATACTAGCATCCCCCTCCGTACTATTTAGAGCTTCAAAAGAGTTTCTTGTTTCCACACTATTTCGATTAGCAGTGTTAGCTTTGTCATTCTTAGTACCCGACGAACTCGCACCAACATTAGCTGCCTTAGGTTTGTAGATGAACTTTTGTTTCTGCTTCTTTGGCATAACTCCCAGCCTAGCCGTTTTCCTTTTATCCGTAACAAAACCATCTTCATCCACCACAACTTGCTTTCCTTTCTTATTGTTCACATTTTTAGCACATGTCTGATCATTGTGACCAAACACACAACATACCGAACACCGTTGAGGCTTCCATTCATATTCTACTTTTATTCTTTCAGTAACATAACCATCCTCATCAAGCTTGGGAATAGCAACAGTAATATGATTTTTGATATCAGATTCCGCATTAATTTCAATTAAAGCCCTGGCAAAACTGCTCCGACCCCAGTGATCCGAACACATATCAGCAGTATAGCCATCTAGCCGCTTAGGGGCCCCTAGCTTAGACGCTAACAAGCTCAAACCATCATCCGTATACACCGCTAGGGGAACATTATGCAACTTAACCCAAACTGGAACCGTCTTAATACCCTCTTTTCTAAGGCTGACCGAAGGAGTCCAAACATTCAAAAACAAAGGCACTTTTCTAATCAACCACGGACCATTTTCTAATACTTTAGACATACCCTCCTTAGTGTCGAACTTAAAGAAAAAGAATCCTTCCGAATTCATCATAAGTTTAGAAAACCCATGTCTAGCCCAAACGTTTTTAGCGTAATATTCCACCACCGGAAAAGGAAGACGATTACCCAAAAAATAACCGTACAAAACATTCTCAAATTTATCCTGAACTTTCCGAATTACCTCACGTGGAATGACTACATCAGCATCTTGACAAGTTTCGGTCGTTTCCATCCACCTGAAGTTCACTTCCCTTTTCAGCTGAACATTGTTCTTTACCCTGTCCGCATACGAGTTAAGGGCTGGCCTTATGACATTCGTATCATCCCTACAATCGAAGTTGCTCCCCTCTGATTGGACAGGCACAGAGATCTTCTCTAACTCATCAATCACATTGATAACTCTCGTATTACCACGACGGGGCAATATAGGGTTGCCATCAATATTGATAGGATTACCAAACAAAGACGACTTCCCTATAGAATCCGGAATACCCACCACCTTCGGATCATTTGCACGAATGAAAACATCCCCATACAACCTTTCCGTGAAAGACTGAAACCCTAAATCCTCTAACCCTGGATCCCGATTTCTCTCCATGAATGCAGCCGCCAAAGCCTTGACACATGCACACGTAAAACCCTAATCAGCCGACAAGGAATCAGAACCCTAATCAGCCGACAAGAACAAACCCTTCACTGAACAAAAATCCGAAACCCAAGAAAATAGAAGCCGATCCTATAAACCCTAGAACAAAAACCTCAACCCTTGATCGATTAAACTAGTGTCATCAATCTAGCTAAGTTAATCTCAGTTAACCGCAATCAATGGCAACCAGATTAATAAATTAGGGTTTCAGAATTTATTACTAAGGCAGCGATTTTAGAGAAAAAACAAAGAAAAACCCTAGTTCTTAATCGATCCTTAATGCTAACGAGTTCGTTATAGACTCTTGAAAGATCAAGAACTAATCACAGACTGTTATGCATAAGATCACAATAAAAAACAAGGGAAAACATGAAGTAGAAGATGAGAAAATCGCCTATAGGAGAGAGAGCGCAGCCATCGTCATGTTTTTACAATGACTGATTATTTCTCTAAATGGGTTGAAGCTGAAGCATTTGTTCAAGTCAGAGACCAAGAAGTAGTATCATTCATAAAAAGGAATATCCTGACTAGGTTTGGGGTACCAGGTGAGATATGTCACACCCCCAAAATCCACCTGCGGAGTATCACCGCTTGGAGGCGTGACTGACCAGGATCAAGCCACCAATCATATTGAACGTGCATGTAAGTAATAATAAAATCCAACACAATACAATTGGTGTCCAAACAAAGCATAGTTTAAGTTATCAGCGGAAGCAAATAATTCAAAACCCGAATAGTAAATCCAAAGTATTAAAGTTATCATGAACACTCAATGTCCATGCTCCACAACGACTCTTCCCCATGCAAGCTCCTGCCTAAACCTATTGACCTGCAAAGCATGTAGTAACGAGTCAACAACAAGTTGAGTGAGTTCACGGTTAGGTGTTCGTTTTAAGTTGTTCCAAAAACAGTTTCCTTTATCTGGCATCCTGCCGTGGGGGTTACCCCATAGTTGAAAACGTGATTTGTTTAACCCATTTACTCTGGCAATCCAGCCGTGGGGGCTACCCCATGAATACTACTAGACTCGTTACCATATCGACTGCTGACTGTAGTCATGTTTATGTGCCCTGAACTGTCAATGTCTATCATCATTGACGTGCCCAGATCCATTAGTTCACGCCCGTCCTCTGCGGCACGGTGTGAGGCTTGTCAGACCTAAATAGCGCTATCTAACTAATGACCCGCTCGCCATTGGCCCGGCGATTAAGTCGATATAAAAAAAGGAGGGACTTCGTGATAGAGTTTTGGTCTAGGGAAAGTTAACTGTCCATGAGGACGAGGAATTTTATTCCTGAACCCGTACTGTCCTACCCAAGAAAGGACGAGGAATCCATATTCCTTAACCCATTCCCAACCCCTGGGAATCCCATGCTTTGTAGAGAGTGTGAACTCACCTTAGATTAGCTCGGCAGATAATCAAAAAGGTCACTTGAGCTAATTGTGGTCAACCACGTCCTAGTATGGTTTCCACACAAGTCAGGTCCAAAGCAAGTAATGCACGTATATTTTCTACACGTATACTAGCAAGTTGCACGGAGTATCATGGCAGTTCAACAACAGTACGTAACAAGTTCAACAGTAACATTTACGTAAACAAACAAAGTCTAAATATGCGGCCCAACTACTTAGGCCCGTAAAAGTGTGCAAGTCCAAACAGTATGTATGGGTATTATGGTCTCGAGTCGAGACTAGAGATCTCGAGTTGTAGTCTTGGAGTTCTCGAGTCGCAATTAAAGGTCTCGGGTCATGAATCTATCACTCGAGACTGGGTGGTCTCGAATCAGGTCTCGAGTCGCAACAAGACCCGCAACCAAGGTCTTGAGTCCTGTTGATTGTGTGGTCTCGAGTCGAGACTAGGGGTTCTCGACTCGCAACCCGTGTCGAGACTGAACGTGTAACCAACTTCCTTATTTCAAGCTCATCAATTCTGTAACATCAGCTAACACGTTTGGCAAATTTCAATCTAGATTAAACAGCATTGAATTCGGAAATCATACACATTCATATTACATTAATCATCATCTAATCATGAACAATAATCAAACATTCAACCGGATCATCAGATTAAAGAATTCTAATACCAACATGCAACCCTAACAATCATGTACCCTTTTTTTATTATTGACTCATAACAGCTGATTACATCTACTCGGTTCTAGATTCAAATCATGCAAATCTGATTTATATGAACATCAACACATAACCCTAATTCCATACTAATACAAATCTCATAATCATCATGTGGTTCGGTTCAATCATCCAGAAAAACCAAATCATACATCACTTAGCAACCCCAAGAATCAACCATCATGCATATGAACAACCCTTAATTATCATGCTCAATCAAAGTAATCACACATCATCTAATACACAAATAATAGTGGAGTACTAACCGTGATACTCGAATGAATTGGTTGGATCGATGGGAAAGACCTCGAATGGGGCTGCCGTCAAGTTTTCAAGAGGAGAGGGAGAGAGTTCTAGGGTTTGTGTGTTTTCTTATGTTGCAACTAAGAGGATTTTACACAACCCCTTGTGTAATATGTGCATGAGAGAAGTGGGCCGAACCCATCTTGGGTTGCCTCCTTGGTTTCGAGTTCAAGCATAGTGTGGGTCGAGAAGAGTGTGAGAGAAAGAAACAAAGTGTGCGGCCCAGCAGGGCTTGTGTGATCGAGTTGTGTTGTGTGTTCGGTTCGTTTGTATACATACGTACATTATACATAACACATAACATTTCATTAATAATCAAGTTCACATAGTCACATAGTGTTCACATACGTTACATTAATGCAAAGATAGGTTCTGGAATACGAGTTGTCACATTATCCCCAAGTTGAAAGAAATTTCGTCCCGAAATTTAGCACGTACTCACTGAGGAAGCTAGTTAAGTTGCATGGTTTTCCTGGGGTGTCACATCCTCCCACCGTTGATCTGGAATTTCGTCCCGAAATTCCGTAGCTTCAGCCTCAGTAGCGGTTGTACTGTTTGCGAATAGTTGGGGATACTTTTGTTTCATTTGATCTTCGCGTTCCCAGGTGAACTCTGGGCCGCGACGAGAGTTCCAACGAACTTGAACGAGAGGTATTCTAGTGCGCTTGAGGACCTTAACATCCCGGTCCGTGATTTCAACTGGTTCCTCGACGAATCGTAACTGCTCGTCGATAGTGAGCTCCTTCAAAGGAACTATGAGGGTCTTATCTGACAGACATCTCTTCAGATTCGACACGTGGAAAACGTTGTGAACTGCACTGAGTTCTGCTGGTAGGTTCAGTTTGTAGGCCACCTTGCCTATTTTCTCTATGATTTCAAACGGTCCAACGTATCGTGGGTTAAGTTTTCCTCGTTTACCAAAACGAACCTCACCCTTCCAGGGTGAAACTTTGAGTAGCACTCGCTCCCCAACCTGGAGCTCGAGTAGTTTCCTGCCCTTATCGGCGTAGCTTTTCTGACGGTCACGAGCTGCCGCCATTCGTTGTCGTATTTGAGCAATCCTTTCTATTGTGTCTACCACAAGTTCTGGGCCAGTGATCTGACTATCCCCCACCTCTGCCCAACAAAGAGGTGACCGGCATTTACGCCCGTACAATGCCTCAAACGGAGCAGCTTTAATGCTGGTGTGGTAGCTGTTATTGTACGAAAATTCCACAAGTGGCAGATGCTTTTCCCAGCCGTTGCCAAAGTCGATTACACATGCCCTAAGCATGTCTTCAAGGGTCTGGATGGTGCGTTCAGACTGTCCATCCGTTTGCGGGTGATAAGCTGTGCTCATATCTAAACGTGAGCCAAAAGACTTGTGCATTGCTTGCCACAGTTCAGAAGTAAAACGTGCATCACGATCAGAGATAATAGAGGTGGGCACCCCGTGCCTCGAAACCACTTCCTTCAAGTAAACGTCTGCTAAAGTAGAGAACTTGACTGTTTCTTTGATAGCCAAAAAGTGAGCAGACTTTGTGAGTCAATCCATGATCACCCAAATAGTATCGTTACCACGCTGAGATCTAGGCAGGCCAGTAACAAAATCCATAGAAATTTGCTCCCATTTCCATTATGGTATCTCTGGTTGTTGAAGTAGGCCTGATGGTTTCTGGTATTCAGTCTTGACTCTCGCGCAAGTCAAACACTTGCTGACGTAAATTGCTATGTGGGCCTTCATGCTAGGCCACCAGTACGTAGTTTTGATATCGTGGTACATCTTGTCCGAACCAGTATGTACCGAGTAGCGAGACTTGTGTGCCTCATCCATCACAAGCTCTCGTAGGTTGCCATAAAGCAGGACCCAAATACGTCCTCTTACGTAGTAAGCACCATCTTCCTTTTGTTCTAATCGTTGCCTTGAGCCGCGTAGGGCTTCAGCCCTAACGTTGTCTGGTTTCAATGCTTCAACATGAGCATCTCGTATCTGAGCAGGAAGACTAGATTGGATAGTGAGTTGCAAAGCTCGTACGCGTTTGGGTAAGGTATCTTTTTTACTGAGGGCATCAGCCACAACATTGGCCTTGCCCGGATCGTATCTGATCGAACATTCGTAGTCATTCAGTAACTCTACCCATCGTCGTTATCGCATATTCAGTTCCTTTTGTTTGAAGATGTGCTCGAGACTCCTGTGATCGGTGTAGATGGCGCACTTGGTTCCGTACAGGTAGTGTCTCCATATCTTAAGTGCAAAAACAACAGCTCCCAGCTCTAAATCGTGTGTAGTGTAGTTCCTTTCATGAACTTTTAGTTGGCGTGAGGCGTAGGCTATAACTTTATCCCGTTGCATTAATACACAACCAAGACCCTGAATTGATGCGTCGCAGTAAACCACAAAGTCGTCTGTGCCCTCTGGCAGTGAAAGAATAGGGGCGCTGCAAAGTCTATCCTTCAAGTGTTGAAATGCCGATTCCTGTTCATTACCCCAACGATAGATAACACCTTTCTGAGTTAGCGAAGTGAGTGGTTGTGCAATCTTGGAGAAATCCTTGATAAACCTTCTGTAGTAGCCTGCCAAACCCAAGAATTGGCGAATTTCCGTTGGTGTACGAGGTGCAGGCCAGTTCTTAATCGAGTCTACCTTGGATGGATCAACGTGAATCCCATCCTTGTTTACCACATGGCCTAAGAAATGGACTTCGCGAAGCCAGAAGTCGCATTTTGAGAACTTAGCGTACAGCTGTTCTGTTCGAAGGAGTTCCAAAATGAGTCGTAAATGCTGCACGTGTTCCTCCTGACTCTTAGAATAGATCAGGATGTCGTCGATGAAAACGATAACAAACTTGTCCAGGTAAGGCTTGCACACTCGGTTCATCAAGTCCATGAAGACCGCAGGTGCGTTTGTCAATCCAAAAGGCATGACCAAGAACTCATAGTGTCCATAACGAGTTCTAAAGGCTGTTTTGGAGACGTCCTCCTCTCGGACTCTCAGCTGGTGATACCCTGATCTCAGATCAATCTTCGAGTAGAAGCTCGACCCTTGCAACTGGTCGAATAGGTCGTCGATGTGTGGAAGAGGATAACGATTCTTCACCGTCACCCTGTTGAGTTCTCGATAGTCGATACACATCCTGAAGGTACCGTCTTTCTTTTTCACGAATAGCACTGGAGCTCCCCATGGCGAAGAACTAGGACGAATAAAACCCTTATCCAAGAGTTCTTGTAGCTGCGTAGAGAGTTTTTTCAACTCTGATGGGGCTAAGCGATAAGGTGCACGAGCTATAGGTGCTGCTCCAGGAGCTAGCTCGATTTGAAATTCGACCTGGCGATGAGGCGGAAGACCAGGTAGTTCCTGAGGAAATACCTCAGGGAAGTCACGTACA
>JARYGA010059999.1:48392-116052 GCA_030545235.1 Helianthus tuberosus
CGGTTTGATCCGAGAGAGAGAGAGAGAGAGGAGAAGGATGTTGCTAGGGTTTTGGTTGAGAGGATGAAGGAGAGTGTGTGAGAGTGAGTGTGAGGGAAAGCCTGGGGATTTGAGTGTCCAAAATAGGAAGGTGTCGGCTAATGAGGGGGCTTTATACTCGTTCCAAGGTGCACCCTAAAGGGATTCTGAGTGGGCTCAAAGGGAGAGGCGCGGACCAAACGGCCCAACTGGTTTGGTTCACTCGAGACCAGGTGGTCTCGAGTCGGGTCCATTGTGGTCTCGGTTCACTATTATACATATACATATATATAATACACATACTTAATACAAGGATCACATAACTCGTCAAGATAATTCTCGAACTTTCATTTAATAATATAAGTACACCAATTGCTAATACAAGAAGGTTGCTCGGGAAAACCCAAAGTGTAACCAAATGCTGATGAGAGAGATACAACTCTTGAAATCCAGCTCGAGCAGGCCCGCTGAGGATACTGTAACTCCCTTGCAGCCCAGAGCTTTGAACTTCAGTTTGGTAGTATATACAGAGGATAACGGGGCAATATCGTGCCTAGCCATACTCAGAATCATACTCCTGAGATACCCTCTTCGGTCAGGGTGTCAACTGTGAGAAGCTCAGGATATGCTTATATGGCCAGAATCCTCAGACTGGTAACGTGTCTAATAATACTAATACTCTTGTTACTAATGGTCTTGGATCTTTGCAGGATGCAGGTATGACATCAGCATTTTCTAGGGAGCTTCAAAAATTGAAGGACATGATATCCAGTGTACCTGAGGTGGTCCAGCCAATTCTAGAAATATCCAAAGACAGCCATAGGATATCCCGGTTTGCATATCCTATTTGTGATGCTAAAATCCCAAAAAGATTTCAAACCCCCAACATGAAGCTCTATGACGGAACTACGGATCCCGAAGAGCATATTGCCCCGTATAGGGAAAGAATGGAAATCAACCCTATCCCTCTGGATCTCAAGGAAGCATGCCTCTGCAAGGGTTTTGGTTCTACCTTAACAGGATCAGCCTTAAAATGGCTCTTAAACGTTCCTCCTCATTCGATTACATCATTTGCTCATTTAGTCAATTTATTTCATAGTCAATTTTCTTGCAGTCAAAGTTTTGAAAAACTAACCAGTGATCTCTACAGGATAACTCAAGGACCTCAGGAATCCTTGAGAGATTATGTGAACAAGTTTAGTAGGGAATCTCTTGATATCCCACATCTTGATGTTGCAACAGTTGTGCATGCTTTCAAAATGGGATTGCAAAAATATTCTCAATTCTACCAGGATCTTGTAATGAATCCCTGCAGGAACCTGGATGAAGCTCGGAACAGAGCTTTAAGATATATTCTACTGGAGGATGACAAAAAGATGCAAGAGAGGATGAACTCATCCACAACCTATGAATCAACCAACAGGAAGTCGGAATCCTCGTACAAACCATATCGCTCTAAGCCATATGGCATGATGACAGCAAGAAAGTGAATGCTGTAGAAGACGAGGATCCTGTGGAGTATCCTGAGTTGTCAGAATATTGTTTTTCTGTTAATATACCTGAACTAATGTACGCTATGCAGGGTTTAGGAAACAAAGCGAGGTGGCCTAGGAAGAGCCAACAGAAAGCTGATTGGAAGGATAAGTCCAAGTGGTGTGCCTTCCATGAAGATTTTGGACATGTTACAGAGGATTGCATTGCTCTGAGGAAGGAATAAGCTATCTCCTGAGCAAAGGATATCTAAAGGATCTTCTGGGAAGAAAGAAGAATAAGGGTCAGGATACTGAGAAGGATCCTGAACGTGCAGCATCACCTCCTGTAGATGCCAAGATAATTAACTTTATTTCAGGAGGATCCGACATTTGTGGAACTTCATACTCTGCTGCAAAAAGATACGCAAAGGAGGCTAAGGCAGAGAGGGGAGATAAGCCAACCAGGATGTCAACCCTCATGACCGATAAAGTGATCACGTTCGATAGTGACGACAGGGATACTGTCCAGGATCCTCATCATGATGCTTTGGTAATAACTTTGTATGTTGCTAATCACTTTGTGCGCAGGATACTGGTGGATAATGGTAGCTCCGTCAATATAATTCAACTGGAAACTTTGAAGAGGATGAATGTATCCCCGATGGATATTACTTCGAAATCCACTGTGCTTGTTGGGTTCAGTGGAGAAGCCAGGAATACCGTGGGAGAAATAAAGTTGCCTGTGTATGTTGAAGGGGTCAACTCAATGCGACGCTTCTGTGTCATGGACTCCTTATCCTGCTACAATATTATATTGGGTAGGCCGTGGATCCATGATATGAAAGTTGTGCCATCTACCTATCACCAGTGCATCAAGATCCCTACCCCTTGGGGGGTTGTCAAAGTGGAAAGTGATCAACAGGAAGCGAAGGAGTGTTATTCATCCTCAATGAAATCCTCAACCAAGCGCAATGCAGCATAGCAATTAAAGATGCGAGCCCAGGATATCGTGGAGGCTTCAGAGCAGGATGTTAAGAGAATTATCTAATACTTTGAGACACATAGGATTCATGTTAAAACTAATTATCCTGTTAAAAATGTGCTTAGGAAACCCGAGATGTCAGGTAGGATGGCTAAGTGGTCAGTAAAATTGAGTGCCTATGATCTAGTATATGAACCTAGAAATGCCATAAAGTCTCAAGCTCTAGCTGACTTTGTGGCTGATTTCAGTAGTGATATTCAAAATGAAGTAGACCTAGAAGTGCAACAACTAGGAGAAAACTTAGAATCCTGGACGTTATATACTGATGGTGCATCTAATGTGAGAGGAGTAGGATTGGGTATACTACTAAAATCGCCACAGGGGGACATACTACCCCAGGCCATTAGGTGTGAATTTACTGCCACTAATAATGAAGCAGAATATGAAGCTTTGATTGCAGGATTAGAGTTAGCCAGGAATATGAATGTTAAAAGTTTACAAGTATTT
Organism: Helianthus tuberosus; assembly: GCA_030545235.1. NCBI lineage: Eukaryota > Viridiplantae > Streptophyta > Magnoliopsida > Asterales > Asteraceae > Helianthus > Helianthus tuberosus. The sequence goes on from JARYGA010059999.1 coordinate 51,372, forward strand.
GTTGATTCCTTGTTAATTACTAATCATTTTAATGGGACCTATGCAGTTAAAGGTGAGAAGTTAATCGAGTATCTCGAAATTCTCAAAAAAATAGCAGGATATTTCGATGTTTTTACACTTGAACAGGTACTACGAGAAGATAATGCTGAAGCAGATGCCTTGGCAAATCTAGGATCATCAGTCAGGATACCGGAGGGAACCTAAATACCAATACTACATATCCTATATCCCGCTGTGGATCTTCTCAGATCTCAGGATAAAGAAGTAGTAACTATCTAGGATCCTGATAATGAATATCCTGAGGAGGATCCTAAGTCATTGATGGCTCCAATCATGAGATATCTCAAGGGAGGACACATCCCAAAGGATGAGAACCCCAAGGCCTTTAGAAGGAAGGTATCACGATTCACTATTATAAATAATGTTTTGTATAAGAAATCTCTTGCAGGACCATATCTGAGGTGCTTGGAGGATCCCGAAACTAAAGAAGTGCTTCAGGATATACACGAAGGGGATTGTGGTAACCATATTGGGGGCATGTCGTTATTCTCAAAGGTATTGAGAACGGGATACTATTGGCCAACGATGAGGAAAGATGCTGCAGAATATGCTCGAAGATGCGATGCATGTCAAAGGCACAGAAATATACTACATCAACCTGCTGAGCCACTATATCCTATTGCTTCCCCTTGGCCATTCATGAAGTGGGGAATGGACATAGTGGGAAAATTGCCAAAAGCTCCAGGAGGAAAAGTCTTTATGCTGGCAATGACTGATTTTTTTTTTTTTGGGTAAAGGGTTACCCCGGTAAATTTTATAAATCACCAAACAAAAAAACAGGGTGTGCCAAGACACTGACACACACTACTAGTCAAGACAAACCAAGACTAGGACATCCAAGAAAACAACCAACGACAAAAAACATACAACAGAAATAAAAAACAAAACCCGATCAAACAGCCCCTATCACACCGGACAACGAACAACGAGCTAACACAACTACTCTAGCCCGGATCACAATCCAAGTTCTTTATCGAAATCTGCCAGGTATCCAAGAGGTTGCGGTGCTTCCGGTCCCTACCAAGCTTGAAACCCATAATCTTCAATCGAACCGTACTAATGATAACATGTGAAAGCATATCAGGAGTTCGTTGGACACTAACGAATAACCGGTTATTCCTCTCTTGCCATACATAGTACGTAGCGGCCGCAATAAGAATCTTACCAACAATCCGATCAAGCTGACGAGAATTTGCATTTTGAACCATCCACTGCATAATCGAGGACCAAGTGTTGTTGACACTCTCCAAGTTAACCATTTTCCTCACTGATTCCCAAACTTTCGAAGCAAAGGAGCATTGAAAGAACAGGTGGTCTCTAGAATCTCGATCATAGTAACAAAGGGGACAACACATAAGAATCAGATTTGTAGCACTACCCGCTTCCCAAGTAGCCATCCTATCTTGCGTCTTTAACTTGTTATTTATCACTAACCACATATGGAAGGAATGGCGAGGAATGCATTGACTGAACCAAATCGAATCAACCCAAGCAACCCTATCACCCCTTTGACGCAGAGTATTCCAAACTTCCCAAGACCGAAAATGATAATAGTTCCCATCCATATCTTTCCAACGACATCGATCTGCCATATCAACTAAAGGATGAGGGGGAGGAATATTTATAAGAACCGGAAAAAGATCCAACCAAGCTTGAGGCCATTTCCATTGCCCGACATCATTAATAAGATCCGCAACGGTAGTCCGAAGGTTAAAACCCGCATTGGCTATAGCCCGAGGAGTAATAAAGGATCTGAGCGGACTACAAGAACACCAGTTATCACTCCAAGCATTCGTTTGCTGACCACTTAGGATAGACATCCAAATATAGGGCCTTATGTGATTACGAATTGCAAGAATATTTCTCCAACCCCAGCTTGTACTACCACGTTTTGTGACCTCCCAGAAGTTCGTACCTTTCAATTTATAGGAATGAATCCATTGGACCCAAAGAGAAGGACGATTATTGATAATACTCCATACATGGCCAGAAAGTAACGCAATGTTCACATCCTTAACACTACGGATGCCCAGACCCCCTTCTTCTTTCGGCAAACAAACATTGGACCAAGCAACTTTTGAACGAACATTTCCTTGGATACCACCATTCCAAAGAAATCGACGCATAAACTTTTCAAGCTCCTTAATAATACGAACCGGAAGCATAAAAACAGATGCCCAATATGTGTACATAGAAGCCAGAACCGAATTAATCAGTTGAAGCCTTCCTGCAAATGATAAAGATCTTGACATCCAATTATCAATACGACGTTTGACTCTCTCAATAAGAACTTTACAATCCCTATAAGCAAGACGGGTAGAAATCAGCGGGACTCCAAGGTAGCGGACCGGAAGGGTACCCTCCTGAAAAGGCATCAAACCAAGGATTTGCGTTTTCACATAGGAACGTTGCAAAAGAAAATTGTACTCTTAGGGGCACTTGGAACCAAACCCGAGATCTTTGTAAAAGTACCCAAAGCATCCCTTAAAACTTTAATCGAGGGGCTATCACCGTGTGCAAAAATGAAAAGATCATCCGCAAAAGAAACATTTATAATCCTTTGCTTAGCACATTGAGAATGAAACTTAAACGACGCATGAGTTATCGCTGCATGTTGAAGGAGAAGAGACAAGACTTCCATAACTAGCGTAAACAAATACGGAGACAAGGGGTCCCCTTGTCTTAGGCCCCGCTTCCCATAGAAGAAACCATGAATGTCACCATTGATGCAAAGGGAATACGATACCGTGGATACACAAGTCATAATCCACTTAACCATTTTGCAATGAAAGCCAAACCGCACTAAAACAGATTCAAGGAAAGACCAGTTAACTGTATCATATGCCTTCCTCACCGACAGTATCCCAAGCATGCTTATAGAAGGCTGACGTGAACCCATCAGGTCCCGGAGCCTTGTTTTCCCCGATGCTAAACATAGCCTTTTTACTTCCTCTTTGGTAACCGGACGTACCATATGATTTGCAGAATCACTAGAAAGAGTATGAATAAACAAGTTATCAATATCAAGCCTGTCCACATGGTCCGGAGTACCCAAAAAATCCGTGTAATGAGCAACAAAAACAGCCGGAACATCTTCGCCCTCAAACTGATTTCCTTGAGCATCTTTGATACACAAAATTTTACTTCTAGCATTTCTACTCTTCACACACTTGTGGAAAAAAGAAGTATTAGCATCACCCGCACTAAGCCAATCAACCTTAGCTTTCTGCTTAAGAAAACATTCCTCATCATATGCCGCAACCTGAAAATCACGAAGGCACACAGATTGCAAATCACGAAGGCAAGAATCCGACGGGTTTGCATCAATTTGCTGTTGAAGCTGATCTAGTTGCTTTCGAAGAGAAGACACACGATCATGAAGATTACCCTGCTTATGAAGAATCTTACGAAACACTGGCTTGAGGTTTTTCATTTTCTTCACAACCGAAAACATGGTATGACCATTAACATCATTAGACCACTCCTTAATAACAGCTTGCATAAACTCCGGTTTAGACGTAATAAAGTTCGGGAATTTAAAAGGTCTCGGCTTTGAACGGAAACCCGAAGACGTTTTAAAAACACAAGGAGTATGATCCGAAATACGAGGAGGATGAAAGAAAGCAAAACCCTCCGGAAATAAAGTAAGGAGATGAATATTACCCATAATCCGATCCAGCTTTTTCAAGACACCAATACCCTCTCTCGGCTTCTGGTTCCAAGTGAAATGCATGCCATGACAAGGGATATCAAGAACCTCCAATTGCTTGACACATTCATAGAAATCTCTCATGCCAACAGAAAGGCTAGACGAACCAAAAGATCAGTCTTCTAAACTAAGAGCCACATTAAAATCACCAAGGATTACCCACGGCTTGTCTCGCGCCAAACTATTATGCTTAGAAAGATCATCCCAAAGCACACGTCTAGCTTGGTAAGAATTTTCTGCATAAACAAAAGAACAGAGAACCACTTTCCTCTCAGCCTTAAAATGGATTTGAGTATGAATAACTTGGTCCGATTGGGATAGCACCATTAAGTCCACATCATCCACATTCCATCCTAGAATTATACGGGTACCTCTAGAACATAAACCACCGTTAGACGTCCAACTCCAACTACGAAACACCTTGTTACAAATTCTGTCTAAGTTATCCACATGGACATGGGATTCCAAAACCGCACAAACACTAAGCTGATTTTCAGTAATAAGAACCCGAACCTCGTTTTGTTTCAGGGGACGATTCAAACCCCTAATGTTCCATGCAGCTATACTACCCATTTAAACCCGTTAGACCGGGAGTGCTTGCCCCCTCAGCGTTTTTTCCATCAGGCTTACTCGACACAAACTTGGCCATTTCCGTTTGAACTCTCTCAACAACTTCATCTTCCGAATTTTGATTCCTAACATTAGCCTGTGGACCCGGATCATTTTGTTTCTCTAAATCAATTATACTAGCATCCCCCTCCGTACTATTTAGAGCTTCAAAAGAGTTTCTTGTTTCCACACTATTTCGATTAGCAGTGTTAGCTTTGTCATTCTTAGTACCCGACGAACTCGCACCAACATTAGCTGCCTTAGGTTTGTAGATGAACTTTTGTTTCTGCTTCTTTGGCATAACTCCCAGCCTAGCCGTTTTCCTTTTATCCGTAACAAAACCATCTTCATCCACCACAACTTGCTTTCCTTTCTTATTGTTCACATTTTTAGCACATGTCTGATCATTGTGACCAAACACACAACATACCGAACACCGTTGAGGCTTCCATTCATATTCTACTTTTATTCTTTCAGTAACATAACCATCCTCATCAAGCTTGGGAATAGCAACAGTAATATGATTTTTGATATCAGATTCCGCATTAATTTCAATTAAAGCCCTGGCAAAACTGCTCCGACCCCAGTGATCCGAACACATATCAGCAGTATAGCCATCTAGCCGCTTAGGGGCCCCTAGCTTAGACGCTAACAAGCTCAAACCATCATCCGTATACACCGCTAGGGGAACATTATGCAACTTAACCCAAACTGGAACCGTCTTAATACCCTCTTTTCTAAGGCTGACCGAAGGAGTCCAAACATTCAAAAACAAAGGCACTTTTCTAATCAACCACGGACCATTTTCTAATACTTTAGACATACCCTCCTTAGTGTCGAACTTAAAGAAAAAGAATCCTTCCGAATTCATCATAAGTTTAGAAAACCCATGTCTAGCCCAAACGTTTTTAGCGTAATATTCCACCACCGGAAAAGGAAGACGATTACCCAAAAAATAACCGTACAAAACATTCTCAAATTTATCCTGAACTTTCCGAATTACCTCACGTGGAATGACTACATCAGCATCTTGACAAGTTTCGGTCGTTTCCATCCACCTGAAGTTCACTTCCCTTTTCAGCTGAACATTGTTCTTTACCCTGTCCGCATACGAGTTAAGGGCTGGCCTTATGACATTCGTATCATCCCTACAATCGAAGTTGCTCCCCTCTGATTGGACAGGCACAGAGATCTTCTCTAACTCATCAATCACATTGATAACTCTCGTATTACCACGACGGGGCAATATAGGGTTGCCATCAATATTGATAGGATTACCAAACAAAGACGACTTCCCTATAGAATCCGGAATACCCACCACCTTCGGATCATTTGCACGAATGAAAACATCCCCATACAACCTTTCCGTGAAAGACTGAAACCCTAAATCCTCTAACCCTGGATCCCGATTTCTCTCCATGAATGCAGCCGCCAAAGCCTTGACACATGCACACGTAAAACCCTAATCAGCCGACAAGGAATCAGAACCCTAATCAGCCGACAAGAACAAACCCTTCACTGAACAAAAATCCGAAACCCAAGAAAATAGAAGCCGATCCTATAAACCCTAGAACAAAAACCTCAACCCTTGATCGATTAAACTAGTGTCATCAATCTAGCTAAGTTAATCTCAGTTAACCGCAATCAATGGCAACCAGATTAATAAATTAGGGTTTCAGAATTTATTACTAAGGCAGCGATTTTAGAGAAAAAACAAAGAAAAACCCTAGTTCTTAATCGATCCTTAATGCTAACGAGTTCGTTATAGACTCTTGAAAGATCAAGAACTAATCACAGACTGTTATGCATAAGATCACAATAAAAAACAAGGGAAAACATGAAGTAGAAGATGAGAAAATCGCCTATAGGAGAGAGAGCGCAGCCATCGTCATGTTTTTACAATGACTGATTATTTCTCTAAATGGGTTGAAGCTGAAGCATTTGTTCAAGTCAGAGACCAAGAAGTAGTATCATTCATAAAAAGGAATATCCTGACTAGGTTTGGGGTACCAGGTGAGATATGTCACACCCCCAAAATCCACCTGCGGAGTATCACCGCTTGGAGGCGTGACTGACCAGGATCAAGCCACCAATCATATTGAACGTGCATGTAAGTAATAATAAAATCCAACACAATACAATTGGTGTCCAAACAAAGCATAGTTTAAGTTATCAGCGGAAGCAAATAATTCAAAACCCGAATAGTAAATCCAAAGTATTAAAGTTATCATGAACACTCAATGTCCATGCTCCACAACGACTCTTCCCCATGCAAGCTCCTGCCTAAACCTATTGACCTGCAAAGCATGTAGTAACGAGTCAACAACAAGTTGAGTGAGTTCACGGTTAGGTGTTCGTTTTAAGTTGTTCCAAAAACAGTTTCCTTTATCTGGCATCCTGCCGTGGGGGTTACCCCATAGTTGAAAACGTGATTTGTTTAACCCATTTACTCTGGCAATCCAGCCGTGGGGGCTACCCCATGAATACTACTAGACTCGTTACCATATCGACTGCTGACTGTAGTCATGTTTATGTGCCCTGAACTGTCAATGTCTATCATCATTGACGTGCCCAGATCCATTAGTTCACGCCCGTCCTCTGCGGCACGGTGTGAGGCTTGTCAGACCTAAATAGCGCTATCTAACTAATGACCCGCTCGCCATTGGCCCGGCGATTAAGTCGATATAAAAAAAGGAGGGACTTCGTGATAGAGTTTTGGTCTAGGGAAAGTTAACTGTCCATGAGGACGAGGAATTTTATTCCTGAACCCGTACTGTCCTACCCAAGAAAGGACGAGGAATCCATATTCCTTAACCCATTCCCAACCCCTGGGAATCCCATGCTTTGTAGAGAGTGTGAACTCACCTTAGATTAGCTCGGCAGATAATCAAAAAGGTCACTTGAGCTAATTGTGGTCAACCACGTCCTAGTATGGTTTCCACACAAGTCAGGTCCAAAGCAAGTAATGCACGTATATTTTCTACACGTATACTAGCAAGTTGCACGGAGTATCATGGCAGTTCAACAACAGTACGTAACAAGTTCAACAGTAACATTTACGTAAACAAACAAAGTCTAAATATGCGGCCCAACTACTTAGGCCCGTAAAAGTGTGCAAGTCCAAACAGTATGTATGGGTATTATGGTCTCGAGTCGAGACTAGAGATCTCGAGTTGTAGTCTTGGAGTTCTCGAGTCGCAATTAAAGGTCTCGGGTCATGAATCTATCACTCGAGACTGGGTGGTCTCGAATCAGGTCTCGAGTCGCAACAAGACCCGCAACCAAGGTCTTGAGTCCTGTTGATTGTGTGGTCTCGAGTCGAGACTAGGGGTTCTCGACTCGCAACCCGTGTCGAGACTGAACGTGTAACCAACTTCCTTATTTCAAGCTCATCAATTCTGTAACATCAGCTAACACGTTTGGCAAATTTCAATCTAGATTAAACAGCATTGAATTCGGAAATCATACACATTCATATTACATTAATCATCATCTAATCATGAACAATAATCAAACATTCAACCGGATCATCAGATTAAAGAATTCTAATACCAACATGCAACCCTAACAATCATGTACCCTTTTTTTATTATTGACTCATAACAGCTGATTACATCTACTCGGTTCTAGATTCAAATCATGCAAATCTGATTTATATGAACATCAACACATAACCCTAATTCCATACTAATACAAATCTCATAATCATCATGTGGTTCGGTTCAATCATCCAGAAAAACCAAATCATACATCACTTAGCAACCCCAAGAATCAACCATCATGCATATGAACAACCCTTAATTATCATGCTCAATCAAAGTAATCACACATCATCTAATACACAAATAATAGTGGAGTACTAACCGTGATACTCGAATGAATTGGTTGGATCGATGGGAAAGACCTCGAATGGGGCTGCCGTCAAGTTTTCAAGAGGAGAGGGAGAGAGTTCTAGGGTTTGTGTGTTTTCTTATGTTGCAACTAAGAGGATTTTACACAACCCCTTGTGTAATATGTGCATGAGAGAAGTGGGCCGAACCCATCTTGGGTTGCCTCCTTGGTTTCGAGTTCAAGCATAGTGTGGGTCGAGAAGAGTGTGAGAGAAAGAAACAAAGTGTGCGGCCCAGCAGGGCTTGTGTGATCGAGTTGTGTTGTGTGTTCGGTTCGTTTGTATACATACGTACATTATACATAACACATAACATTTCATTAATAATCAAGTTCACATAGTCACATAGTGTTCACATACGTTACATTAATGCAAAGATAGGTTCTGGAATACGAGTTGTCACATTATCCCCAAGTTGAAAGAAATTTCGTCCCGAAATTTAGCACGTACTCACTGAGGAAGCTAGTTAAGTTGCATGGTTTTCCTGGGGTGTCACATCCTCCCACCGTTGATCTGGAATTTCGTCCCGAAATTCCGTAGCTTCAGCCTCAGTAGCGGTTGTACTGTTTGCGAATAGTTGGGGATACTTTTGTTTCATTTGATCTTCGCGTTCCCAGGTGAACTCTGGGCCGCGACGAGAGTTCCAACGAACTTGAACGAGAGGTATTCTAGTGCGCTTGAGGACCTTAACATCCCGGTCCGTGATTTCAACTGGTTCCTCGACGAATCGTAACTGCTCGTCGATAGTGAGCTCCTTCAAAGGAACTATGAGGGTCTTATCTGACAGACATCTCTTCAGATTCGACACGTGGAAAACGTTGTGAACTGCACTGAGTTCTGCTGGTAGGTTCAGTTTGTAGGCCACCTTGCCTATTTTCTCTATGATTTCAAACGGTCCAACGTATCGTGGGTTAAGTTTTCCTCGTTTACCAAAACGAACCTCACCCTTCCAGGGTGAAACTTTGAGTAGCACTCGCTCCCCAACCTGGAGCTCGAGTAGTTTCCTGCCCTTATCGGCGTAGCTTTTCTGACGGTCACGAGCTGCCGCCATTCGTTGTCGTATTTGAGCAATCCTTTCTATTGTGTCTACCACAAGTTCTGGGCCAGTGATCTGACTATCCCCCACCTCTGCCCAACAAAGAGGTGACCGGCATTTACGCCCGTACAATGCCTCAAACGGAGCAGCTTTAATGCTGGTGTGGTAGCTGTTATTGTACGAAAATTCCACAAGTGGCAGATGCTTTTCCCAGCCGTTGCCAAAGTCGATTACACATGCCCTAAGCATGTCTTCAAGGGTCTGGATGGTGCGTTCAGACTGTCCATCCGTTTGCGGGTGATAAGCTGTGCTCATATCTAAACGTGAGCCAAAAGACTTGTGCATTGCTTGCCACAGTTCAGAAGTAAAACGTGCATCACGATCAGAGATAATAGAGGTGGGCACCCCGTGCCTCGAAACCACTTCCTTCAAGTAAACGTCTGCTAAAGTAGAGAACTTGACTGTTTCTTTGATAGCCAAAAAGTGAGCAGACTTTGTGAGTCAATCCATGATCACCCAAATAGTATCGTTACCACGCTGAGATCTAGGCAGGCCAGTAACAAAATCCATAGAAATTTGCTCCCATTTCCATTATGGTATCTCTGGTTGTTGAAGTAGGCCTGATGGTTTCTGGTATTCAGTCTTGACTCTCGCGCAAGTCAAACACTTGCTGACGTAAATTGCTATGTGGGCCTTCATGCTAGGCCACCAGTACGTAGTTTTGATATCGTGGTACATCTTGTCCGAACCAGTATGTACCGAGTAGCGAGACTTGTGTGCCTCATCCATCACAAGCTCTCGTAGGTTGCCATAAAGCAGGACCCAAATACGTCCTCTTACGTAGTAAGCACCATCTTCCTTTTGTTCTAATCGTTGCCTTGAGCCGCGTAGGGCTTCAGCCCTAACGTTGTCTGGTTTCAATGCTTCAACATGAGCATCTCGTATCTGAGCAGGAAGACTAGATTGGATAGTGAGTTGCAAAGCTCGTACGCGTTTGGGTAAGGTATCTTTTTTACTGAGGGCATCAGCCACAACATTGGCCTTGCCCGGATCGTATCTGATCGAACATTCGTAGTCATTCAGTAACTCTACCCATCGTCGTTATCGCATATTCAGTTCCTTTTGTTTGAAGATGTGCTCGAGACTCCTGTGATCGGTGTAGATGGCGCACTTGGTTCCGTACAGGTAGTGTCTCCATATCTTAAGTGCAAAAACAACAGCTCCCAGCTCTAAATCGTGTGTAGTGTAGTTCCTTTCATGAACTTTTAGTTGGCGTGAGGCGTAGGCTATAACTTTATCCCGTTGCATTAATACACAACCAAGACCCTGAATTGATGCGTCGCAGTAAACCACAAAGTCGTCTGTGCCCTCTGGCAGTGAAAGAATAGGGGCGCTGCAAAGTCTATCCTTCAAGTGTTGAAATGCCGATTCCTGTTCATTACCCCAACGATAGATAACACCTTTCTGAGTTAGCGAAGTGAGTGGTTGTGCAATCTTGGAGAAATCCTTGATAAACCTTCTGTAGTAGCCTGCCAAACCCAAGAATTGGCGAATTTCCGTTGGTGTACGAGGTGCAGGCCAGTTCTTAATCGAGTCTACCTTGGATGGATCAACGTGAATCCCATCCTTGTTTACCACATGGCCTAAGAAATGGACTTCGCGAAGCCAGAAGTCGCATTTTGAGAACTTAGCGTACAGCTGTTCTGTTCGAAGGAGTTCCAAAATGAGTCGTAAATGCTGCACGTGTTCCTCCTGACTCTTAGAATAGATCAGGATGTCGTCGATGAAAACGATAACAAACTTGTCCAGGTAAGGCTTGCACACTCGGTTCATCAAGTCCATGAAGACCGCAGGTGCGTTTGTCAATCCAAAAGGCATGACCAAGAACTCATAGTGTCCATAACGAGTTCTAAAGGCTGTTTTGGAGACGTCCTCCTCTCGGACTCTCAGCTGGTGATACCCTGATCTCAGATCAATCTTCGAGTAGAAGCTCGACCCTTGCAACTGGTCGAATAGGTCGTCGATGTGTGGAAGAGGATAACGATTCTTCACCGTCACCCTGTTGAGTTCTCGATAGTCGATACACATCCTGAAGGTACCGTCTTTCTTTTTCACGAATAGCACTGGAGCTCCCCATGGCGAAGAACTAGGACGAATAAAACCCTTATCCAAGAGTTCTTGTAGCTGCGTAGAGAGTTTTTTCAACTCTGATGGGGCTAAGCGATAAGGTGCACGAGCTATAGGTGCTGCTCCAGGAGCTAGCTCGATTTGAAATTCGACCTGGCGATGAGGCGGAAGACCAGGTAGTTCCTGAGGAAATACCTCAGGGAAGTCACGTACAATCGGAAAATCTTCTATCGTCTTCTCTTTCTTCGAGGTGTCAGTAACGAGAGCCAAAATAGCAGTGTGGCCCTTTCGTAAACACTTCTGGGCCTTAAGGAAAGAGATGATGCTAACAACAGCACCACTCTTGTCGCCACAAATCATAAGAGGTTCATCACCTAAACGAGGAATACGGACAATCTTTTCATTGCAAAGAATCTCTGCTTGGTGTTGGGATAACCAGTCCATCCCAATGACAACGTCGAAACTACCCAGAGTGATAGGAAGGAGGTCGATAGAGAAACTGTGACCAGCAAGAACAAGATTACAACCCTTGACTATGTGGGTGACCTCTAAACTTTTACCATTAGCTAACTCTACAGTGTGCATGGGGTTCAATAGTGTTGGGGTACGCTTAAGCATTTGACTAACTTTTAGGGACACATAGCTAGTATCGGCACCCGAATCAAATAAGACAGTAACATAAAAGTCGTCGAGAAGGAACTTACCCGTCACCACGTTGGGATCGTTCCTTGCTTCACCTTGGCCAATAACGAACACACGACCCCTTGCACCATTGCCGTTATTACCCCCGTTGTTTCCATTCCCCTGGTTGTTGTTGTTGTTGTTCTGGTTCCTGTTCAGTTGGGGTCAATCTCTCTTGAAATGGCCTTCAGCTCCACACTGAAAGCACCCTTTGTTGTTACCCTGCTGCTGCTGCTGTTGCTGGCGTTGATTCTGTGGGGCTTGTTGTTGCTGACGATTCTGGATTGCGGGGTATAAACTTCTACAATCCTTTGCGGCGTGGCCTGGCTTGTTGCACCGATGACAGTTACCCCTGGTGCACGGCCCGCTGTGTTTTAGGTTACAGCGATTGCATTTGGGGTTATTTCCCTTGTACCCACCATGACTTTGACTACCAGATGATTGCTGACTAGGGCTCTTGTAGTCGCCAGTCCTCCTTTGCTGAGACTGAGATTGCACAGAAGTCGAACCCTTGCTTGAAGTTCCATCCCATTTCCGTTTGTTGTCACTAGGAGCATCTGAAGTAGTTGTAGCACTAATGCGCTTGGGTAACCTGTTCTGCTCCACCGCCTGATCAGTGAGACGATGAGCCAGTTGAACAACTTGCTGTATGGTGGCGAGGTTAGCCGAAGTCACATGACTTTGGATCTCTAGCACTAAGCCCTTAAGGTATAGTTCGATGCGTTTGATGGGAGGATCCACCATAGTAGGACACAAAATAGCAAGCTCATTCGATCTCTTCGTGTACGCTTCAATTTCTGACCCCGTCATCTTGAGGTTGAAGAACTCGACTTCCAGTTTGTGAATTTCATCACGATTGCAGTATTCTTCCTTGATCATCTCCTTAAAATTGTTCCATGGGGTGGCATTAGCAGCAACCAACCCCAGCATTTGGACCTGAGCGTTCCACCAAGTGAGCGCTAAACCCTCGAGAGTACCGGTAGCATACTTCACCCTGCGAGCCTCATGGCATTCACACATCTCGAAGACAGATTCGAGTTTCTCAAAACAGTGGAGGAGACCCACAGCTCCTCCAGTGCCACTGAAAGTAGTTGGTCGGCAGTCCATAAAAGTTTTGAAAGTGCACACAGGAGGCTGTGCAGGTTGACCTGTTGTGAGAGTAAGAAAGGACAAAGTTTAACACAAATGTTGGTTCACGAGAGTAGGATCTAAGGATCCTAGAGTGAGTCAGGATGGCAGGGTATACCTCCTGCCTGAGCAGCTGCAAGTGCCGCAGCAACTTGTTGGTTAATCAGAGCCGTCAACTGGGCTTGAGTCATGTTAACGCGTCCAGACATGATCTTCATATCAAGAGAAACATGAGTGAGTGGGGTTCGTGAAAGTGCGATGACAGAAGGGAGTAAGCACACACGTGTTCAAGCAACAGTAGTTATACTAACTAAGCATACCATGAGCAATGTACTATGTAACTAACAAGTAGGCAATATAAACATAGATCATATCACCTAGAATGTCGAGCCTTAACGAACTAGTTAGCAATTGTGAACGATTTTGAAATTAGGGTTTTCTTGTTCTTGTTCTTTTTGTTTTTCAATCGCCACCTTAGTGTTTCAATTTGAAATCCTGATTTATTAATCTAGTAGTTTTTGATTACGGTTAACTGAGATTAATTTAGCTAGATCGAAAACTCTGGATTAATCGGTTAAGGGTTGAAGATTAACATTAGGGTTTTAAAGATTAGGGTTTTATTGGTGGCTGCATGTTTTTGCCGTCTGGTTGATTTCGATTTATACGTGGTGCATGGAGAGAAATAGGGATCAAGGTTTGGATGACTTAGGGTTCCAGACATTCACTGAAAAGTTGCATGGAGAAGTGTTTATCAAGTCAAACAATGCTAAGCCGGCGAGTTCACAAGAGGTGCGAGGTATCTTCATGAAGGGATTAAAGCCGATGGATGCGCAGGAAATACGAGACAAACCTTCATTATTTAGCAAACCGCTGAATATTGATGGTTACCAAGGGATGCCTCGTCGTGGAGTTTTCCAGCAAGAGCAGAAAGTGATCAATGTCATTGATGAATTGGAGAAAGTTACCGTCCCGGTTCCTCTGATAAATATTTCTAACGATGGCAAGGATGAGCAGAATCAGGTAAAACCGATGCCTATCTCTTATGCTGAAAAACTTAAGTCCACTGTACGTAACAAAAGAGAAATTAATTTTCGACTTATGGAGTCTTTGGAGACCAAGGAAGGTGCTGATGTTGTTATACCTAGGGAGGTTGTTAAAAAAGTTCAGGAGAGATTTGATAATGTCTTGTACGGCTATTTCTTAAGTAATCGGCTACCTTTTCCTGTGGTAGAATACTATGCTAAAAGTGTTTGGTCGAAGTTTGGGTTTGAAAAGATTATGATGAACTCCAATGGCTTCTTTTTATTTAAGTTTGACTCTCAGGAAGGTATGCAGAAAGTGCTGGAAGGGGGCCCTTGGTTGATCAGAAAAATTCCGTTGTTTCTAAATGTGTGGACTCCATCGGCTACTTTAAGAAAGGACGGTATTAAAGTTGTCCCTGTATGGGTGAAATTACATAACGTTCCTATTGCGGTGTATACAGATGATGGTCTGAGCTTACTAGCATCTAAGATTGGTGTGCCAAAACGTCTAGATAGTTTCACTGCTGACATGTGTGCTGAAAATTGGGGCCGAAGTAGTTTTGCTAGAGCCATGATTGAAATTAATGCTGATAATGATCTCAAGGAGCATATATCGATTGCTATTCCGAAACTTGATGAGGAAGGCTATATTATGGAACAAGTTGATGTTGAGTACGAATGGAAGCCACAACGATGTTCGTTATGCTGTATTTTTGGTCATTATGACCATAACTGTGCAAAAAATACTAATACTAAGTTGAAGCAGGTAGCGGTTGACGAGGAGGGTTTTACTACGGATAAAAGGAGACTTGCTAAGCTGGGTAAGAAACAAAAACTGAAATTTATTTATAAACCCAAGAATAAAAGTCAGCAGCCAAGTACTTCGGGAACGAAGACGGATACCGAATCATATAATACATCAGCTAATGTGCAAGTGAAGAATAATTTTGATGCTCTAGCGAATACGGATGAAGAGGGGGTGGGAGAAATCAAAGACCAGAAGGTTACTTTGAATGAAGACAAGAGGAAATCTAATCGGGTGGATGAAGAAGTGGCAGAGGTTATTCCAACGGAAATGTCAAACTTTATGAGGAATGAGAATCATGAAACACAATCTGAGGGGGCAAGCACTCCCGGTCACATCGGTATTAATGGATAGCATCATGGCCTGGAACATTAGGGGTTTGAACCGACCCCTGAAACAAAGTGAGGTTCGTTTACTTGTAGCTGAAAATAATTTAAAAATTTGTGCTATCCTTGAGTCACATGTGGAAGTTACGAAACTGGTTAAAGTATGTAAAAATGTGTTCAGAAAATGGAATTGGACTTCTAAAGGTGGTCAGTGTAGTCGGGGCACTAGAATTATTTTGGGTTGGGATACGGATTCGGTAGACCTAATGGTTTTGGCTCAATCGGACCAAGTTATACATGTTCAATTGATTTTCAAAGCTGAGAAGAAAGTTATTTTTGGCTCGTTTGTGTATGATGAGAATAAGTACCAGGACCGTAGGGCTCTATGGGATGATTTATCCAAGCATAATAACCTGTGTCATGATAAGCCTTGGTTTGTTATGGGGGATTTCAACACGACGCTTTATCTTGAGGACTCGCTATATGGCCCATCGAAACAAACAATCAGCATGCGGGAGTTCAATGAGTGCATTCAAAATTTGGAGCTTATTGATATCAAAGGGCATGACCTTCACTATACTTGGACTCAAAAACCAAAAAATGGCGTGGGCCTCCTTAAGAAGATTGATCGGGTTATGGGTAATATTAAATTCCTTGAGATTTTTCCGGATGCTTATGCCATGTATCAACCGTATAGAGTGTCAGATCTGTCACACCCAGTCTTTTGCGGAAGCGTATGATGTGTGACTAGCTTGTTATCATTGCATTCAATCATAATAAACAACTACATGATTTAAAATGATGTTCATCCATTTAGAAAATTTGAGTATTACAAACACTTGTTATTTAAGTTTTCAAAACACGACCTTTGACAAGGTTACAATTCAACAAAAGTGGATGACATCTAAACTTGTAGTCTACTTCTAGTTACGACACTTGCGCCCAAGATCCGTCCTGTCACCTGAAATACATGTAATTTTGGAAAACATCAACATAAAGTTGAGCGAGTTCATGCGTCTTGTATATCTTGTATGAAAACATAGTTTGTAACCTCTACAAATCAAGTATTCATTGTATAAATCACATTTTCTTGTGTACACCACGTACTAAATGAGTGTTTGAGCAAGGACATTAAGGCATGTGAGGACATAGGGAGCTTTAGTATTTTCTCCTTTCACTGTGTCGATTTTCCCTCGACTGTGTCGATTAACCTCGACTGCGTCAATTTTCCTTGACTGTGTCGATTTCCCTCGACTGTGTCGATTAACCTCGACTGTGTCGATTTCCCTCGACTGGGACACCGAAGCACTCAAGTGGTCACATAAGGACCCTGAGTGGGGCTCGGCCGTACCCGTTAGATCTAACCCTCGTCCCTAATTAAGTATTAATGGCATTTCTGTATTTAGTCTATGCTCACATGATCTAGTATTTTCTAGGCTTTTCTTAAAGCTCGTCATGTTGCACTCACCACGAGTGCTTCTCGTATTTTTACTCTTTGTAAAAATTATAATATTTGTAACATGTATTTCACCCCCGAGAGTTATAAAAACTGAAAACAGTTAAAGAAAAGGGGGAGCATGAACTCACAACTTTGCGTTCCTGTGCGTCGTAAACTTCACCGGATTTGCTTAATTAACGTCGTAACCTATACGTGTTTTCTTAACGTTAGTCACTAGACTTGCGTCGCACAAGTACAGTCACTCTCTTTTGTATATATTTTCTTGCGTTAAAAATATTTGATATTTTTAACTAAGTATCTTACTTATATTATTTTCTCTAAAATTAATATAAGTATCTCGTGTTTTGCACTTTGCACCCGAATTATGTATCTTGTATGTTGTATGTGTATTTTTATGTTTATACCCCTCATGAGTATTTAGTGTATTTTTAAGTCTTAATGCACTAGCACGTATAACACATACTATATACACTTAGCACAAAAGTTGGTGATAAAATAATATATATT
Organism: Helianthus tuberosus; assembly: GCA_030545235.1. NCBI lineage: Eukaryota > Viridiplantae > Streptophyta > Magnoliopsida > Asterales > Asteraceae > Helianthus > Helianthus tuberosus. The sequence continues at coordinate 68,730 of JARYGA010059999.1, forward strand.
TTTCTCTCAAAAATATACATACTTATATCCATTTTTTTATTCTTGAAGAAATCCTCATTTCTTATCACCAAAAATTAGGGAAACCTTGGTAATACTTTAAATACATTTTTAGGGAATAAGTTTCCAAAAACTTATATTTTTCTAAGTGTCAAAATTTATAAAAATTTTGACAGAGTTTCCCCTAAAAATGGAGGTTTCCCATGTTTTCAAAACATGTGTTTATTTTCTTTTAAATCGTCAATAATCATCAACAACAATTATCAACAATAATCATCAATCAACAATCACTAATTTCTCCATTTCATGATCTTGAAAAAAAAATGTGTAGTAATTTACTAGCACATTTAGTAAGCCTTGTTTTCTTTAAAAATAAGTTTAATTTCTTAAAAACTTTATTTTTAAAGAATATGAAGTTTCACAACTTCTAGTCGGTTTTTACGAAAATTATTTCTTTGTTAAAACTTTTGTTACACAAGTGTCCACACACTTGTTTGTTCATAAAAACACCTCTACTTTATGAAAGATCCGGTTTTAAAACATGGTTTTGTCTTACAGTTGGTCTTTCGAAAATACCACTTGTAGATCTTTAGATCTACTAGTTTAGAACTTCATTTCGTAAGAAAAATCGATTTTACACAAGTTCATGTTTAGTGTGTAGTAGAGTTTCATCATTTAACCCTTTTCATTGTTAACATATTCTATGTCATGTTTCATGAACATGACTAATCCGGGTTAGATGATGATCCGAGCTACCACAACATAGATCGGCACTAAATAATCACCACAAAACAAGTCATACAAGTTTTACACCATTATATTTCTTTTATCCAACAAGTTCATTATTTTTATAAGACTTTAAACTTTGATCTTATATATTCATGACTTTTATCCGACAAATCTCTTATTAACCAATCTAAACAAGAACAAGAGGATGTTTTAGAACACTTACTACTAGCTCGAGGCTAGGGAAGAAACTAGACGAAAAATGGGTGGATAAAAGCAAACGGATGAGGTCCTTCAAGTTCCGAGAGTTCCACACTTCACCAATCACCCTTGAACACCTTTGTGAGCACTTGGAATACTTGAGCTTGAAACGAAAATGGTGGTGGTGCTATGGTGGATCACGGCCGTGAGTTAGGAGGAGGGAGAGAGAAAGTTGTTTGTTGAGTGAAGATGAGATGAGTTCTTGTGTTTTTATAATCCAATTTTAGGGTTTTGTCCAAAGGGTATGATGTCTTCATTAGTACAAACATGATCCTATTAGATCCAAGAAATATCCATAGAAGATTAAGGTAATCTTTATAAGATCTTCCAAGATCAATTAAGATCACACAAATAGGCCATGTGGCCGTGAGCTAGGTAAGGGGGGAAGGGGTTTAGTTGTAACTTATAGTACTTTGCAAAATCTCTAGTGAATCTTCCACAAGATCTTATAATATCTATGGAGATCCTATAATATCACTTGAATCCAAGAAAGATCTTGTAGAATTTAACAAGATTTAGGAAAATATTTGGTGGGGCCACACTTATGGTGACCGTCCACTATGTAAAGGGGGGGGGGTAATGTGTAACTTCCAATCTCTAGTAGGCTTTCAAGTATAGAGTTTAGGGGTTTAATATGTTATTATGTTTTAAGGGGTGTTATGGTGTTCTGGAACCATAACTAGCTCAGAAACATTAAAACAATGCTTCTAGCAAAATTTTGGTGTTCCGGGTAATGTCCGGTTGTTCGGTCAGATACCGGTTCGTTAAAGTGCTAAATCACACTTTTTAGTGTCTTTTAAGTACCCTTCTTGTCCCCTTTCAATTCCCAACACTTAGGGAAATATTCTGGATGATAAAACGAAATTTCTGCATAATATTCATATGTTTAAATGCTGATTATAGCTGAATTATGTAAATTTCTGCACTTAAAGTGCGTTTCGGGTGCTTTTTAGTGCTTATTTTTGCTTTCGCAATGTCTATAAATTAAACCCTTATATGTACTCTTGGGTTTTAATGTACTTTTGTCGTCGGACCTACACCTAGGCCTCAATTCTAATGCCTGACTGCTTTCTGCAGTTCTGTTGACACGATGTGTCTTACCGGTGAGTTTACTAATATTTCTGACGCAACGCTCTCGTTTATGCATAAAGCTATATTTTGTAGTACAAAATGTGCATGAATTCACTTGCATGGAATTCAGAAATTTATTTGTCTGGTAAACCAGATCATGTACAGTCACTAAAGCACAAATTACTGCTCATCTAGTGTACGGAATGTACGGAAAAGTGACGGTTGTCACAGTCTCCCCCCGTTAAAAGAATTTCGTCCCGAAATTCAAGCGATGCCATCGGTCGCAGGGGAGTTGTGAAACCAATATGGTCACTTAGATTCATGATTTGTCTTCATGTTCCCATGAAATCTCTGGGTCATGTCATGAATTCTATCATACTCAAGTAAGTCGATCATGACTTTTCTGTATCTTGTGGACTCTTGGTCCATAACCTCAACAGGTTTCTATAGTATCACGGACTCTTGGTCCAAAACCTCAACAGGTTTCTATAGTATCACGGACTCTTGGTCCAAAACCTCAACGGGTTTCTATAGTATCACGGACTCTTGGTCCAAAACCTCAACATGTTTCTATAGTAATTCTTGTCGTTTGTCATTGACGTGAATTTTATTTGTGGGAACAACGACTGTTCCTTAAGTCAGACTCCTCTAACGATTAGACACATGAATGTGTCGCGATCACTACTGATCTTTTTCTGGGAGTTTCATCTTGTGAATAATGGTTCTGATCCCTACACCGGGGATTCAACCTTTTCGTTTTTCAACTCACACTACGCCTTCTCTAGGCGAGGCTCTCATTTAAGTCATACTTCTTGTCTCAAACTCATACGATTTCTGCCGCTCATCGGCGTAATCTTTCTGTATTCTGCGGGCTGTCCTGATATGATCACATATCTGAACGATCTTGCCTCTAGTTTTCCTGGGCCATCTCGGGCCGGTTGATTGTTTATTTCTCGTCTCCGTTCAACATGACGGGAATTTACTCATTATGTTCCGTCTAAAGCTTTACACAAAGCGGTTTAGACGATGGTGTGATAGATACCGTTGTAGGAAAACTCCACTAAGGCAAGTGAGTGTTCCGACTTTTCATCAAAGTTTATCACACAAGAACATATTGTGTTCGTACAGTCTGCTTTGTTCAGCAGCTCAGTTCATATTCGAGTTATTACGATCATCGGAGTGTTGCAACCCTTGTGATCAATAAAGATCGTGCAACGTTTTCTTTCCGGTAATGACGTCCAGTTGCGGCGCGCAATCACTGTATCTATCTCAAGATCTCTTCTCGTAAATTATGTAAATTTCTGCACTTAAAGTGCGTTTCGGGTGCTTTTTAGTGCTTATTTTTGCTTTCGCAATGTCTATAAATTAAACCCTTATATGTACTCTTGGGTTTTAATGTACTTTTGTCGTCGGACCTACTCCTAGGCCTCAATTCTAATGCCTGACTGCTTTCTGCAGTTCTGTTGACACGATGTGTCTTACCGGTGAATTTACTAATATTTCTGACGCAACGCTCTCGTTTATGCATAAAGCTATATTTTGTAGTACAAAATGTGCATGAATTCACTTGCATGGAATTCAGAAATTTATTTGTCTGGTAAACCAGATCATGTACAGTCATTAAAGCACAAATTACTGCTCATCTAGTGTACGAAATGTACGGAAAAGTGACGGTTGTCACAAGATCACTCTCCTTGCATCTTAAAAACGGCTACAAACTTGGCGAAACGTGCAAAATCTTTCAAATTTCCTAACTTCATCACCGCTAAACCGGATTTCAGGAAGTATGTTATCCAGGAATGGACGAAGAGTATTGATGGATTTCATATGTTTTCTGTTATGAAGAAATTAAAGAACTTAAAGCCGTATATGAGAAGAAATTTATTTGATCAGGGTAATCTCCATGCAAAGGTGGTTGACTTGAGGAAAAGGTTGGATGATATACAGAAGCTGATTGATCAGAATCCGCTGGATGCTAGTTTACGGCAAACAGAGATTCAATGTCTTCATGAACTTTCAATCAGCTGCTTATGATGAGGAGTGTTTTTTAAAGCAGAAATCTAAGGTGGAATGGTTATGTGCCGGTGATTCAAATACCAGTTTCTTTCATAACACGGTGAAAAGTAGGAATGCGAGGTGCAAAATTCATAGTATTTTGGATGCTTCGGGTACCCGTCATGAAGGAGATGGTGTAGTGGATGCGTTAGTGTCTCATTACGCAAATTTCTTGGGAGTAGAATACCCGGTAGATAAGGCTAACTTGGAGGATGTTTTTGTCAATACGCTTTCTTCTAATGCTGCGGATTTCATGGTTCGTTGAGGAGATTAAGCAGGCCATGTTTAGTATCGGTGAGAATAAAGCCCCGGGCCCTGATGGTTACACGTCAGCTTTCTTTAAGCATGCTTAGGATATAGTGGGTGAGGAGGTTACTAATGCGGTGTTGGATTTCTTTGATAATGGTCAAATCTTGAAACAAATAAACCACACGATTCTGGCGTTGATTCCAAAGAAAAAAACTGCGGATTCAGTTTTGGACTACCGTCCTATTTCCTGTTGCAATGTTTTGTACAAGTGCATAAGTAAGATTATCACGGAGAGAACAAAGGGTAGCCTGGATTCGCTTGTGGGTATAAATCAGTCTGCTTTTGTGCCGGGTAGGAAAATATCTGATAATATTCTTCTCACCCAGGATATCATGCACAATTATCACCTCAATAGAGGTCCCCCAAGATGTGCTTTTAAAATTGATATCCAGAAAGCCTATGATACAGTGAATTGGGGTTTTTTGGAGGATGTTCTTCTTCGTTTTGGCTTTCATCGTAAGATGGTTAGGTGGATCATCACTTGTGTGACTACTGCTTCTTATTCGGTTAGTATTAATGGTGATATCCATGGATATTTTCAAGGTAAACGTGGCCTGCGTCAAGGGGATCCTATGTCGCCTTACTTATTCACGCTAATCATGGAGGTGCTCTCTTTACTGCTTCAACGGGCTGCCATCACATCTTTTAAGTATCATGCTCATTGTGCGAAGCAGAAAATCATTAATGTTTCATTCGCTGATGATTTATTTATTTTTGTTAATGGTGACATCAGGTCGGTTAAGAAGGTTAAGGATGCTCTTGAACTGTTTACTCGTATTTATTTTTGCCAAAAGCACGGTGTTCTTTTGTAACATCTCTCAATCGGTTCGTCAGGAGATCCTTAGTATGATGCCTTTCCAACAAGGGATTCTCCCCGTTCGGTATCTTGGGGTTCCTCTTATTACCACTAAGCTGAATTTTAAGGATTGTAAGATCCTTGTGGACCGTATGGAGCATAAAATAGCAAGCTGGTTGAATAAATCTCTGTCTTTTGCGGGTAGGTTGCAACTAATAAATTCGGTTCTATCCTCTATGCACATATACTGGGCGTCTGTATTTATAATTCCAGCTCGTATTATTAATGACCTTGAGAAAAGAATCCGCAGATTCTTGTGGAATGCAGGAACTGAAGGTCGAGTGCGAGTGAAAGTGGCTTGGAAACACGTTTGTTTACCAAAAAATGAAGGTGGGTTAGGTATTCGGAGTATTGCTGATGTTAACAAAGCTCTAATTACCAACCATATTTGGAGTATTATTACCAAACGGAAATCGTTATGGGTCGATTGGATCCACTCTCATAACCTGAAAGGAAAGTCGTTTTGGGATGTCCCGAATCGTGGCAATAAGAGCTGGGGATGGAGGAAAATCCTCTCTATTCGTGAATTGGTGCGTCCTCATATTTGGTTTTCTATTAGGAGTGGGTCTCAAACAAACGCGTGGAGTGATAATTGGTGTGACTTGAGCCCGCTCAGATCTTTTGTTACTCCAAGACACATCGCCAACGCGGGTTTTAATCTCCAGTCTTGTGTCTCGGATCTGATTGATGATCAATCTCAATGGAAATGGCCTCAAGCATGGAATGACTTGTACCCGGTGTTGATTAACCTATCTGTTCCGATTCTAGATAATAATATGGAGGATAGGCTGATTTGGAAAGATCTGGAAGGTAACACTTGTAGCTTCGGTTCTGGAATAGTTTGGGACACAATCCGTAACCGGGATAGTATGGTTTCGTGGGCGAACATGGTGTGGTTTGCTCAATGTATCCCGCGGCATTCGTTTCACATGTGGCTTGTGTTCAGAAATAACCTAAAGACTCAAGACAGATTGGCGGTGTGGGAAGCAGGAAGTGAAACTAATTTAAGGTTAATGTGTTGTCCTCTTTGTAGGTACAATCGGGACTCGCGTGATCATCTGTTCTTTCAATGTTCGTTTGCATCTAATATTTGGAATACCGTGAAGACAATGGCGGATCTGGATAGTGTTAATGATGCTTGGAGTTTGATTATGTGATGGATGGAGCAATACTCTAATTCGAAGAAGCTGGTTCATGTTATTTGCAAGCTTCTTATTGCGGCGTCTTCGTACTTTGTTTGGCAAGAGAGAAACAATCGTTTATTCTCACAAAATTACCGATCCCTTGAACAGGTAGCTCAAGTGATTATTCATACGGTTCGGCTAAAATTAATGGGGTTTAAAGAAGATAACAATCCGGTGAACAAAAGATTACTAGAGAAATGGAAGATCTCCTCTGAGAACCAACTTAATGATCCAGGCTGATAGTTGTTAGTCTGTTTCTTGGGTGTCTAGTTTAGTTGTGGCTGTGTTTTGTTTTTGTCTTTCTGGTTTGTTTTTGGGCTGTTTCTTGTGGTGTTTTGCTTTGGATTGTCTAGGCTTGGTATGCCAAGTCTAGTAGTGTGTGACAGTTTCTTGTCACACCCTGTTTTTTATTGTTGATATATAAAATTCACCGGGGTAACCCTTTACCCAAAAAAAAAAATAGAATGTCGAGCCTTGCATGTGGAGTGAAGCGTCGTTGTGGATCGTAGAGCACTGTACAGGTTATAGTCTGGTTTTAACAAAACGTTTTCCCTTATTAAAACCAAGTTCTCTATAACCAATGGCTCTGATACCAATCTGTCACACCCCCAAAATCCACATGCGGAGTATCACCGCTTGGAGGCGTGACTGACCAGGATCAAGCCACCAATCATATTGAACGTGCATGTAAGTAATAATAAAATCCAACACAATACAATTGGTGTCCAAATAAAGCATAGTTTAAGTTATTAGCGGAAGCAAATAGTTCAAAACCCGAATAGTAAATCCAAAGTATTAAAGTTATCATGAACACTCAATGTCCATGCTCCACAACGACTCTTCCCCATGCAAGCTCCTGCCTAAACCTATTGACCTGCAAAGCATGTAGTAACGAGTCAACAACAAGTTGAGTGAGTTAACGGTTAGGTGTTCGTTTTAAGTTGTTCCAAAAACAGTTTCCTTTATCTGGCATCCTGCCGTGGGGGTTACCCCATAGTTGAAAACGTGATTTGTTTAACCCATTTACTCTAGCAATCCAGCCGTGGGGGCTACCCCATGTTTAGTTATCTGGCTTTTCGGCCGTGGGGGCTACCCCATGAATACTACTAGACTCGTTACCATATCGACTGCTGACTGTAGTCATGTTTATGTGCCCTGAACTGTCAATGTCTATCATCATTGACGTGCCCAGATCCATTAGTTCACGCCCGTCCTCTGCGGCACGGTGTGAGGCTTGTCAGACCTAAATAGCGCTATCTAACTAATGACCCGCTCGCCATTAGCCCGGCGATTAAGTCGATATAAAAAAAGGAGGGACTTCGTGATAGAGTTTTGGTCTAGTGAAAGTTAACTGTCCATGAGGACGAGGAATTTTATTCCTGAACCCGTACTGTCCTACCCAAGAAAGGACGAGGAATCCATATTCCTTAACCCATTCCCAACCCCTGGGAATCCCATGCTTTGTAGAGAGTGTGAACACACCTTAGATTAGCTCGGCAGATAATCAAAAAGGTCACTTGAGCTAATTGTGGTCAACCACGTCCTAGTATGGTTACCACACAAGTCAGGTCCAAAGCAAGTAATGCACGTATATTTTCTACACGTATACTAGCAAGTTGCACGGAGTATCATGGCAGTTCAACAACAGTACGTAACAAGTTCAACAGTAACATTTACGTAAACAAACAAAGTCTAAATATGCGGCCCAACTACTTAGGCCCGTAACAGTGTGCAAGTCCAAACAGTATGTATGTGTATTATGGTCTCGAGTCGAGACTAGAGATCTCGAGTTGTAGTCTTGGAGTTCTCGAGTCGCAATTAAAGGTCTCGGTCATGAATCTATCACTCGAGACTGGGTGGTCTCGAGTCAGGTCTCGAGTCGCAACAAGACCCGCAACCAAGGTCTCGAGTCCTGTTGATTGTGTGGTCTCGAGTCGAGACTACGGGTTCTTGACTTGCAACCCGTGTTGAGACTGAACGTGTAACCAACTTCCTTATTTCAAGCTCATCAATTCTGTAAAATCAGCTAACACGTTTGGCAAATTTCAATTTAGATTAAACAGCATTGAATTCGGAAATCATACACATTCATATTACATTAATCATCATCTAATCATGAACAATAATCAAACATTCAACCGGATCATCAGATTAAAGAATTCTAATACCAACATGCAGCCCTAACAATCATGTACCCTTTTTTTATTATTGACTCATAACAGTCGATTACATCTATTCGGTTCTAGATTCAAATCATGCAAATCTGATTTATATGAACATCAACACCTGACCCTAATTCCATACTAATACAAATCTCATAATCATCATGTGGTTCGGTTCAATCATCCAGAAAAACCAAATCATACATCACTTAGCAACCCCAAGAATCAACCATCATGCATATGAACAACCCTTAATTATCATGCTCAATCAAAGTAATCACACATCATCTAATACACAAATAATAGTGGAGTACTAACGTGATACTCGAATGAATTGGTTGGATCGATGGGAAAGACCTCGAGTGGGGCTGCCGTCAAGTTTTCAAGAGGAGAGGGAGAGAGTTCTAGGGTTTGTGTGTTTTCTTATGTTGCAACTAAGAGGATTTTACACAACCCCTTGTGTAATATGCGCATGAGAGAAGTGGGCCGAACCCATCTTGGGTTGCCTCCTTGGTCTCGAGTTCAAGCATAGCGTGGGTCGAGAAGAGTGTGAGAGAAAGAAACAAAGTGTACGGCCCAACAGGGCTTGTGTGATCGAGTTGTGTTGTGTGTTCGGTTCGTTTGTATACATAGGTACATTATACATAACACATATCAAACATAACATTTCATTAATCATCAAGTTCACATAGTCAGATAGTGTTCACATACGTTACATTAATGCAAAGATAGGTTCTGGAATACGAGTTGTCACAAGATAATTTGTGACAATGGTTCTCAATTTATCAGTAAGAGGACTACTGACTTTTGCAAGAGTTGGGGAATCAAAATGATCACATCTACACCGGTACATCCTCAAGCAAATGGACAAGCAGAATCCTCGAACAAGATAATTGTCAACAATTTGAAGAAAAGACTTAGAGCTAAGAAAGGAAGATGGGCAGAAGAGTTACCCTTTGTTTTGTGGGCTGAAAGAACGACAGTAAAAAGTGAAACCGGGCAAACCCCGTTTTCCTTAGTATTCGGAGCGGATGAAGTAATCCCGACAGAGATGGTGATACCTACAGCAAGATCCAGTCTCAAGGATCCTGAGAAGAAACCTGAAGCCCTATGTCAGGAATTGGATACTGTGGACGAAACAAGGGATGCGGCAAAGTTAAGGATGACAGCATATCAACAAAGGATATCCATAGCATATAACAAGAATATAAGGACTAGAAGGTTTCAAGTTGGAGATTGGGTGTTAAGAAAAGCTTTTCAGAATACTACTAATCCTGCTGATGGAAAGTTAGCTCCAAAGTGGGAAGGACCATATGAGGTTGAATCAGAATCTGGAAAAGGAGCATACCAACTCAAGAATATGGAAGGGGATATGCTACCAAGATCCTGGAATGCTATACACCTAAAGCTCTATTTCAAGTGAGTTTAGAATTTAATTTCTAACTCAGGATGGTATGAATTCTAACTCTTTTAACATGTTTGAATTTATTTATTCTTTTGAACCCAATACTGACTTAAGCATCGGAGGGGTGTTAGCCAGGCTAACACCCACCTTAGTTTACGGTTGTTTTGCAGAATATGCTTCGGGATATAGCTCCAGGATATACGCTCAGGGTAATTCGAAAGATTAGAGGATTGGCCCCCTCTCTCACGTTTAAGGGATCCTGATCCCTTCACAGGTTTAATGGTATTCACCTTTCTCTCGAATTGGGTTTAAACACCCCGCCTGGAGCGCAAGCTATCCAGGGATAGTTCAAGATAGCGGGACCAGTCCATGTAAAAGTGGCTGGCAATTTCATTATTGTTGGCTATATCCTGGATCCTAAAGGTATATGAGGATTGATCACCCTCTCTCGCGAAAGGGTATTTTCATACTCTCTAAGGTTTAAAGGTTTTCACCTTTCTAAGTCTTGGAGTTTAAACACTCCCGCCTGTAGCGCATGAAAATTTGGGATTTTCCCTGGAATACCTATGGGTTTATCCTCAGAACACTAAGGATTTATCTCCAGGATATTTTAGGGTTTATCCCCTGTAATACAAAAATTATACAAACGGTTGCAATTGATGTCCAAAAAATTTCTAAGTATTCAAAGACATAATGCACAGGGGACATTCCTACTAAGGCATTGTGAAGAACTCAGGGGATCAAATTTAGGCTTAGTTCACTAAGTGTCCCAGACTGGGGACATCTCCGGTGGAAAAGTTGCAAAAGGATTGAAGTCTGAGTATAGGATTATACTCTGTGTCTGGTATGATCTTTCCTTTTTGCCTTATCTAAATTGTCTAAATTTCTGGAACTATATTTGGCAAAAGTTTGATTAAAACATTTGTGAGTATAATACTTAGATTCAGGATATCCTGATCAGGGTATATTTTTAGGATATGTTCTCAGGATATATTCTCAAAATATATTTTCGGTATATAATTCAGGATATTTGGTTGGAATGTTTGGGACATGATACATGGATTAAAAATTAAAATTGTATTCGAGTCAAACAACTGTTATCAAAACAAGCTTTGTAAAAATAAAAATGAACAACAATGAATAAGCCAAAAGAAGGTTATATTATTAACATAGCAAAAGTTTGTGCTTTTGGTTTCATCTCAAACTGAGATCCATCCACCAAAAGCACAATTAGTTTCTAACCATATTTACTTAACAGTTGAAGGTTTCATCTCACACCGAGACCCATCCACCTCCAACTGTTGTATTGTTCAAAACAAACCATACTAACTGATGACCAAGGGTTTCGTCCTGAAACTCAGGATCCCTCCACCTTTGGCCATCCTATTGTCTACATGCAGGGAATTAAAATTGTTTAACAAACAAGAAAGGGAAATTGTTCAAACAACAGTAAACCAAATTTAAAAAGTGGGCTCCGGCCTCGGCGACAATATCCATCATTGCCTACTTATCATTGCCTACTTCGCTGCATTCAAGGGGCATCACCCTCTTCATCCATCACGTCTTCACCAGCATCCGGTTTAGGATCAGCTCGAACATCCTTCTCAGCATCGCCACCAGCGTCAGTTAGCTTTTCAGTCGCCTTGGAAGATCCCTCAACTACAGGTTTAACAGGATGCTCCACAGGATTACCACCAAGACCTCTTAGCTTTGTCTCCCAGGCGTCGACGTTCCAAGAAGGGCATTCGAAGCCCAGGGCCTTGGCTTCGTAGGCCATTTTGAGCCTAGCCTGAAGAAGGGAGATGACGACGGGGCTTTTAAGACCTTCCCGGTAAGAGGCCATATCCTGTTCATGTTGGACTTGGGCGGCGTCAAGATGGGCTTGGGCTTCATGAGTAACTTTCTTGATGGCAGCCTGGTGTTCCTGGGTCATAGCCTTGAACTTGTCCTTGTAATGTTGAGATTTAGCAGCGGCGATCATTCCTTGGTCGGAAATAGTGACATCGTGTCACACCCCGACCACGTAAAACAACAAATAATGGCGGAAACGTCGGGGAGTGTCGTAATAGAATCATTGTTTCATAACACACGGAAATTTGAAGTTTCATTTTATTATAAGATTAACCATTTACATCGTCTTGAAACTTAAACAAACAAGTTAAACACAGTCTATCATTGTTATTAAGTCACTAAGGCCTCGTCCAGTTCTATGTGAGCATGCATCCTAGCAATCAACATCATTGAACAACACCTGAACCATATATAAAAACAAAGTCAGCAAAGAAATGCTGGCGAGCACATAGGTTTTATGAGAGTATCGGATTCATGGCTAGTTTACATGTTGCAATACCTTAATTAAAACCTTGTTTTGAAAAAATGTATAGTATTGCAACATAATTAACCAACTCAAATCAAGTTAGTTATATTTATAAAATCTCGTAGCCATGATTCTTAACCCCAAAACATTTGTTTAATTAAATCGAATTGTAAAACATCTCGTAAAAACTCGTTAATAAAACTCCATTGGTTTATATTATTGAGAAAACATCGTTGTGTGACATTGTTTCAAATCGTTTACCCAAGTGAACTAAATAACGCCACGGTATGTAATATGATGAAAACACTTATATATAAGAAGTACCAGCGGCGTATCTACCATGTTTTCATCACATTACACCCGTCCCGTTATCTAAACACTAACCAAAAACCAATCGTTTACCCAAATCGTTTAACTCGTTAAAATCGCTTTAGTCGTTTAAATCATTCTCGTTTTAATTGTGAAAACTACTTTTGGTTGTCTCGCTAATAACATCCAAACCTTCGCAACTCGACAATCTCGAAACTCGCATTAATAAACCACCAAAGGGTAAATTAACAATCACAGATTCAATCGTTACCCACCTAACCCACACATAACCATGGGTGCATTCTGATAACGGGATTTGTAAGATCCTATGGTACCATAACCTAATACTGGTCAGTTCGGCCCAAATTAATGAATGTTATTTGTTATGTAATTACAACCAACAAGTTTGTTCACTTTATCGAAATCGTTATTAATTTGATATAAACCATTTTAATCATTTTCGAAACCATCGTTAAAAACATCGAAATCATTTAACACATATGAATCACCCCAAAACAATCGAAAATAGTAAAATAGGGGAACTATGTACTCAGATGAGAATGCCTAGAAGTCTTGAATAATAACCAAGCAAAGCTAGAGGGATCACGGAAATCAATCGGCACCTAATATAAGTAACTATGTAAATAAACCGGACCTAAATTGGAAGATCGGATAGGATGAGGTTTCGTAAACCAAATGAGTATTGGAACTCATATGATATGGCTTAACAAAGCCTACATACTAAATTGAAACCTAACCTAAGTGCTTACGACCCATCACGACTCGTTTAGGTAGCTTACGCTACTTTAACGCGTCGTTCACGTGAAACGCGTTCGGACCGCCTAACTAGTCGTATGACAAGTATTATATGCCTTAACATGTCTAATAATGTTACCTAATCAGTTTAGATATAAAAATTTAGGTTACATATGCTTAAAATGAATTTATGCGTAAAAAGGGCATTTTGGTCATTTTCCTAAGGCATATAAAGTACCTATCATACAACTACTTAAAAGAAGAATGAACAAGTTAACTTCTCCTTGGGCGATTTCTGGTTCTTCATGAAACCCTAGCTTTTTTTGTGATCTTTTGCATAACAGTCTGTGATTAGAGCTTTGATTTATCAAAATTCTATAACGAACTTGTTAGCAATAGTGACCGATTAGAATTAGGGTTCCTGTTTTTGTTTCTTTGCTAATCGCCGCCTTGGAATTCTGTTCGAAATCCTGATTAATTATATTGGCTATTATTGATTGCGGTTAACTGAGTTTAATTTAGCTAGATTGATAACGCCTTTCTAATCAGTTAAGGATTGAAGATAGATTCTAGGGTTTAAGGAATTAGGGTTTCGTTGGATCTGTTCTTGGATTGCTGGTTTGAAGGTGTGTTGTTGCATGGTTGTTAAGTGTACGTGATAATGGAGAGAGTCGAACAAGATGATGATGATGGATATCCGTATATGAGTAACGAGACAGGAGGTAACAACAAATCTGATATGGGGAATGAGGAATATGATACAACACCGGGTACGGCTCTTGTGCGTGGTATCGGGTTACGAGTTACTAACATCGAAGGGAACCCACTTATGCCAAGAAGAGGTATGTATTCCACGAATAATCCTTCAGTTCTCGATGGTTTAGAGGCTATCTCTTCTCCTGTTAACTTGGATTTTCATGCAAACCCTATGTCTACATATGTTCATGCAAACCCTAAGTCATCGGTTGGAGGGACTAGTGGTACGGTTAAACCTATGTCGTTTGCCAAAGTCGTTCAGGCTCAAAAAGAGGGTCCAAAAATCAACTTTATGCCAATGGTAGCTGAGGATACTATGGATGGAGTGGATGTTGTTATACCCGTATCTTCTGTTAAGGAAGTACATGATAGGTTTGTGAATACATTGTATGGATATTTCTTGGGCAAGAGGTTAGCTTATCCTGTGGTTGATTATTTTGTGAAGCATAACTGGGCCAAGTACGGCTTATCCAGAATGATGATGAATGCTAAGGGATTTTTCTTTTTCAAGTTTAAGACTAAGCAGGGTATGGAACAGTTAATGGAGGATGGACCATGGATGATCAGGAATATCCCTATCATTCTGAAGCAATGGTCATCGTCGGCTAATGTAATGGAGGAAGAAATTACTGAGATCCATGTTTGGGTTAAAATACATGATGTGCCTTTGCCAGCTTTTACTGAAGATGGATTGAGTTTGTTAGCTTCAAAGCTAGGGGTTCCAAAGATGGTGGACTCGTACACCGCTTCGATGTGTTCAGAATCATGGGGTAGAAGTAGCATTGCGCGGGCATTAATAGAAGTTCATGCAGGAAAAGAATTGAAACGTAGCGTGAAGGTTGCTATACCGTCCATGGAAGGAAATGGGTACTCTACAGCCGAGGTGAAAATTGAATATGATTGGGAACTGCTTAGATGCTCTACATGTTGTGTCTTTGGGAATGATGACAATACGTGTCCTAAGAAACCGAAGCTAGTGGGAACGGATGATGCAAGCAAAAAGAATGATGAGTTTCAGGAAATAAAAGGTAAAAACAAGAAAGCTGGGCAGCAGGGTGTTCACTTAAACTCGCAAAAACAAAAGTTGGTATATCGGCCGGTTGTGAAAAAAAAGGTCGAAGGGGTGAATGCTTCGTCATCTCGGGTTCAAGTCTCAAATCCGTTTGAGGTTCTTAGAGAGAATGATGGGTATGTTCAGTCGGAAAACTTGAACCGTAAACAAAGGAGCCACGCTAAACCAAAAGGTCAAGGAGAAATGGATGGGGTTGATGAGGTCATTGATGATGGGGTTCAGGTAGATGAATTATTAGCTGAAACCCCGAATTTCTTAGATAAAAAGATGGAGCAGAAAGGATCTGAGGGTGCAAGCACACCCGGAGAGGCAGGGTGTTAATGGGTAGTATGGCAGCATGGAATATAAAGGGTTTGAACCGACCCCTGAAACAAATGGAGGTTCGGCAGGTTGTTAAGGAAAATCATTTGCAGGTGTGTGCTATTATGGAAACCTATGTGGATGCTTCCAATGTTTCGAATGTCTGTAGGAAGGTGTGTCGATCTTGGAGCTGGGCGACTAACTCGGGATGCTGCCAAAAAGGTACTCGTATTATGGTAGGATGGGACGCCAATGCTGTTGACGTTATGGTGTTAAGCCAGTCGGAGCAAGCTATGCATACTCAGGTTATTTTCAAGCTTGATAAAAAAACAGTCTTTTGTTCGTTTATTTATGCCAATAACTTATATAAGAATCGTAGAAAACTGTGGCTTGATTTGGGTATTCATCACTCGTTTATGAAGGATAAACCATGGGTTATAATGGGAGATTTTAACTCATCTTTGTTTTTAGAAAACTCGTTAACGAGTTCGTTATCAAGTAGTGTTGGGATGATGCAGTTCAAGGAGTGTGTGAATAATATTGAGGTTTTTGATATTAATGGTTCGGGATTGCATTACACTTGGACGAACAAGAAGAAACAAGGTTTTTTGGAGGAGGTTAAAAAACTTTGGGACGTTGAGATGCAAGGGTATTCGAAGTTTCAAATAGTTCAGAAACTGAAGGCCCTTAAGACTCCTTTACGAAAGCTTCTAATGCAACAAGGGAATTTACATGAGAAGGTAAAACTAACTCGGAGCAAGCTGGAGGAGTGTCAGAAGGCGATGGATGAGGATCCATTGAATGAAGAGTTGAAAACTCAGAATGATGATCTTATTAGAGAATACAAGGAGGCGGTTCGGGATGAAGCTGCATTTTTACAACAAAAGTCAAAAGTGGATTGGCTCGAATTGGGTGACTCGAATACGAATTTTTTTCATAATGTCGTCAAAGCTAAAAATCATCGAAATAGGATTTTTTCGATTCGAAATGCGGAGGGTACTTTGTTTGAAGGAGGTGATGTTCCTAATGCTATGGTGGACCATTATACTTGGTTTTTTGGGAGCACTGGTACGATTACTATTGACCCAACTCCGGATTTATTTCATAATGTCTTGTCTGCTGATAAGGCTTATGGTATGGTTCGTGAAGTTACGGATGAAGAGATAAAAGGAGCGATGTTCTCCATATCGGGTAATAAGGCTCCCGGTCCAGATGGTTACACCTCGGTCTTCTTTAAAAAGAGTTGGAATATTATTGGGAATGATGTTTGTGGAGCCGTGAAGGATTTTTTCTGTAATGGTCAACTTCTTCAACAGTTGAATCATACAATAATATCGTTGATCTCTAAAGTTACTACTCCAATGTTAATTACGGATTATCGGCCTATCTCTTGTTGCAACACCTTATATAAATGCATTAGTAAGATAATTGCTAATCGCATTAAGGAAGATTTAGGTGATATTGTGAGCATTAATCAGTCTGCTTTCGTCCCGGGGAGAAAAATTTTTGATAATATTCTTTTAACTCAAGAATTGATGCAAAACTATCATCGTAATGTTGGTCCTCCGCGGTGTGCTTTTAAAGTCGATATTCAGAAAGCTTATGACACGGTGGATTGGAGCTTTTTAAAGAAGATTCTGGTGGGTTTCGGGTTCCATGTTAAAATGGTTAAGTGGGTGATGGCGTGTGTTGCTTCGACATCATTCTCTTTGGCTATTAACGGTAATTTATATGGTTTTTTTAAAGGGAAAAGGGGTTTGCGGCAGGGAGACCCTATGTCCCCTTATTTGTTTACGATTGTGATGGAAGTCCTTACGTTGATCCTTCATAAAAATGTTGAAGCTTCGAATGAATTCAGGTTCCACAGTAAGTGTGAAAAGCAGAAAATTATCAACTTGTGCTTTGCGGATGACTTGTTTCTGTTTGATAGGGGGGATAATAGATCAGCGAAAATCATTATGGATGCTTTGGATCAGTTTAAGAATATGTCGGGTCTTGTTCCTAGCATGGCTAAAAGTACTGTCTTTTTTTGGTAATGTTACGGATCCGATTAAACAAAGGATTCTTGCTATTATGACGTTTGAGGAAGGAAGCTTGCTGGTGAGATATCTTGGTGTACCGCTTATTTCCACTCGTCTTCAGTACAAAGATTGTAAGCAACTTGTTGAAAGAAAGGATGCTAGAATCTCAGATTGGAAAACCAAATGCTTTTCGTTTGCAGATAGATTACAATTAATCCGTTCGGTTCTTTCTTCGTTACATATTTATTGGGCTTCAGTGTTTATTTTACCGAAACGGATTATCAAAGAGTTAGAAGACAGAATGAAACGGTTCTTTTGGGCTCAAGGGGATATCATAAAAGGGAAAGCCAAAGTTAAATGGAAGTCTGTTTATGTGCCAAGGAATGAAGGTGGGTTGGGTATTCGAAGAGTGGGTGACATGAATAGCGCTTTAATGGTGGTTCATGTTTGGAGTTTGCTAACTCACCGTGAATCGCTTTGGGTTAAATGGATTCACTCTTATCGTCTTCAAAATAGATCGTTTTGGAACATTCCAGTTAAGGGTAATATGACATGGAGTTGGAGAAAGATGCTAAGTTTGCGACCAATGCTATGGAACCATATTTGGACCGAGGTAGGTAATGGATCTAATACGTTGGTTTGGTTCGATAAATGGGATGATGTTTGTCCGATTGGCTCTATTGTTACTCCAAGGTTGATTACTAATGCGGGGTTCAACATGAACACTAAATTAGCGGAGATTCTTGTGCATGGTGAATGGAGATGGCCGACTATGTGGGTTGAACGTTTCCCGGTCTTAACAAACCTACGGCAAATTATATTGATTGAAAATACAAGTGATAAGCTGGTATGGAAATCTAGAGTGGGTACGAAGGAGGATTTTAGTACAGCTTCGGTTTGGGAGGATGTTCGAACCGTTCAGATTGAGGTGCAATGGGCGAAGGTGGTGTGGTTCTCTCAAGCGATTCCTAGACACTCGTTTATTACGTGGCCATAGTAAAAAACTGAAGACTCAAGATATTATGCGCACATGGAACTCATCTGGGAATACTAATTTCAATCATATGTGTTGCTCTTTGTGTAAGTCCGGTCCTGACTCGCATGAACATTTATTTTTTGAGTGTGGCTATGCGGCGGATATCTGGGAAGGTGTGAAATAGAAAGCGGATATGGGTGCTATCTCTAATCAGTGGCATGCTATATTTGACTACCTATTGGGCATTGCAAACTCGAAAAAGGCCTCTCATGTCATTGCAAAACTTGTGGTTAGTGCGGCGGCATATTTTGTATGGGATGAAAGAAACCGTAGACTATTCACGGCTAAAAGAAGAAATAAGATGCAGCTAGTGGAGGTAATTCTTTCGACAGTTCGATTAAAGCTTCAAACGATGAGATTCAAGAATTCTATTCAAATGGAACGTCTTCTTCGTGAGTGGGCGCTTCCAAGGGGTTTACTAGTTGTGGATGATGATAATGGCTAGTTTGCTTGTTTGTCGAGTCTTTTGGTTTGACTGGTGTACTTTGTTGGTGTTTTTCTTTGTTTGCATGTAGCGTGTTTACTCTCGGTTGTCATGTCTTCTGAGAGAACTGAGAAGTGTTTTTGCTTCTCACTTGGTTTGTTTGTTTGTTGATATAAAATTTACCGGGGTAACCCTTTACCAAAAAAAAACTACTTAAATGAAGTGACCATAAGGTATAACCTCGGAAGGTTATTCCCTATACAACTATGGTCACTAAACATGCTTGGTCAGATCCTAATGATCGATCAAACGGGTCTAGTTCGAAAGTCTAAGCCGCTTGACTTACGACTCTCTGCAAGCACTAAACTAAAAGTGACGAGTTAAACATGTTAAAACATGTTTAACGAAGTTAGAAAACAAGTTTGATATCAAAACAAACGGTTTTGATACCCAAGAATAGTTTGGTTGCAAAATACGCTTGAATACGCATTTTGACCGAAACTATGACTCGTCACTATACCTAATCAACGTGGTAATCAGTAGGTATAGTCACAAGGGACTATAACCATCGTGATTACGCTCACGTTGCGAAGTTCAAACGAACTTCGTGTTGACCATAACCTGGTCAAAGCAGAAAGTCAAACACAGTTTGACTTTTACGCTTAAAAACGCATAAAAAGCACGAAAGAATACTTACAAAGGGTCCAAGCTAGAAGATCTTGATTCAAATTGCTCAGGTATGAATTGTTAAACCTCAACTTAGAGCTATTTGAATCAGATTGTGAGGAATGAGAATGAAGGTGTTGGGTATTTATAGAAATCCCACAACCGTTAGGATCGTTCCTCACAATCCGTGCTTCGATCTTGGCCATGGTATTGGAATACTAGGGGTGCCCAAAAACCATCATAATGTATTGCAAATGTTACAAAATAGACCCTAAACTTCAAGTCGTTTGCTGAAAATTGCTGAAAGTTACTGAAAATGGATTTTTCTATCCAGATGAGGCTGTGGCGTCGCGCCACTGCAAAACCACATAGTGGTGGCGTGACGCCACCATATGCCAGATCCAAAAACTTTAAAAAATTGTCAGTTTTGGTCCCTGCAACTCATTTATGCCATTTTTGACGCGCTTAAACCCCGTTAACCCATTTTCAAGGCTCAAAAATGAAGTTAAAGTATAGGGAACTTAAAATATGCTAAAAAAATATCTCAGATGTCTGTTCGTTTGGTCGTACAGTTGCATTGTTCGGTTAATTACGACGAAACACGAACGGATGCGAAAAACGATCCAAATTACGCGACGAATGGAATTTTATCATGCCAATCACTAAGATAAAATATTTTAATGATTACATAAATTTTTGGATGTCCGGATATATTCAGAATGTAAGATATGCTTGAAAATGCAAACTTATGCACTTTTTGACGCTTTTAGTCCCTATTGATCAAATAAGTTTATTTTTGCATACCAAACACCTCAAAGCCTATTTCTAAGCTTTGTAAAGGATATTTAGGGCATGTTTAACTTATGATCATATTCTGGAAGGTTCGTTACAGTACGAATCGGCATACTTTCGTAGTTTGTCAAAATTAGTCCTTGTAAGCGAATAAACTTGATTTCGACACACCAAACCTTTCAAAACTTGTTTCTAAGTTATGTAAAGGTTATTTAAGGTATGTTAAGCCTATGTCACTGTTATGGAGTGTTTGTTGCGCTAAACTGATTACGTTTACGCATCAGTTCGCGTATAACTTTCTAGAAAGTGATTTAGAGCTCGAAATCGAACGAGAATTGATATGTGCAAATGATACACATATTTATACAAATCCCAAGTATGAAACACAATATTTCATTGGTTTGGTATTTGTTTGATGGCCATGCAGGCACAGATGTCACAGTCTCCCCTACTTCAGGAAATTTTGTCCCGAAATTTATTTAGAGGAAACTTGTGAGAGCTTGAAACATGAAGTCGAAAGATAAAACAACACTGGTTAGGGTTCTGAACTTCTAGTAACTTTAAATAACATCATGCTTGCAATGTAAGAGGGACACTTATATACAAGTATATGAAGCGCCATTGGTGCGCCCACCGTACCTCCATTACATGTTTACGTTTCGTTATTATTGCCACTATCGGTTCTTACACATGATAAATCTTACTGGGGTTCCTGTGCACTGAATTTCATAATTATGTACGCGTCCATAATTACGTAATTCCTTGCATAGTCCGCACAGTGTATTTTTAAAATGTGTAGGGAAAAACCAAATGAACAAACCTGTGATGAGTGTGAGTAGCCCACCCTAGGGTCCCTTTAATTAAATCAATAAATGATTTCTTTAAATAGACCACCAAGGAGTCCCTTCAGTTATATCATCACATGCCATTCTTAACCAGATTCTGAATCAATCTTTTTTTTAACTAGACCACCCAAAGGGTCTCTTTCGAATTATGGAATGGTACTATATAATCCAAGGGTCTTAACTATCACGTAGAAGCCCATTAAGGATTTAAGGTAGTACCTTTGGATATCCTACTATGAATCTGATAGGATCCGAATTCAATGAAGATGATGAATGTAAATCTGTAACTATATTTGATTGAAGAAAAGATGATACGTACAAGATGATAACCACCAAAGTGGTCCCAGGGCCAAGCCCTTCTCATGCACAAGGCAATGAGCCTAATCACTAACTAATTCTCTCCCTATCCTTCACTAATGACTAATGCCTTATTTATAGAAATAGAAATACACTTTACCCCCTCCTATAATAGACAAGTGACAATTAACTATAAACCAAAGTATGATTCCTATCATTACTCCCCCCTTCAAAGCAGTCTTGTCCTCAAGACTGGAATCCGACAACGACTTCCGGTGGCCGAGGCTGCCCATGCACGACCCATAAATGCGATGTAGCTGAAAACTTCAATCGCATTCCAATGAGAGGACGGTGAAACAATGACTTCTTTCCCCCGTCAAATGGAGCTTTTCCCTTCTCACACAAATCCAAATCAGAAAAAATAAGGCCCACAACCAATTTCTGCTCCACACCTTGGCCCATCACTGGTTCTGAGCCCAAATTCCACTTAAGAACATCTGATAAGGCCCAATTGACGCCTATCATCTCTAATTTGGCTTGGTCGGCTGATTGGTTGTCAAAAGAAGTTAACGAAGACGTGAAACCGGTCCCAAGATTGGAATTAATCACCGTCAAATTAACCGATTCCTCCTCAATTTCGTGAAATTTCGATCGAACGTCAACAATCTGAGTACCTGGAGACTGAAATTGCGCCATTGATAATTCTTCAGATCTTGAACGTATAGCCTTCAAGTGTTCGTCAGATCTGGAAATTATTGCCGCCAATTGATCGAGGACATATGGAGAAGAAGGAAGAGAATCAGAGTGACAATCCACCACACAGTCAAGTTGCAGGTCTGAAGGCGGATCTGGAAGAAACGAAGGAGATCTAGATCCTGACGAACTAACATCAGACCTCATCTCCTGAAGGTGCATCCAAGCGAGAAACATTTTTCTAAACTCACGGGATTCAGCGCGATTGTCTTCTAATGCCTTCAAAGTGGTTTTGATTTCTGCAACATCACCTTGAAGTTGTTTAATCTGTTGCTCCTGGGCATCCAATCGAAAATTATGAACTAGGGTTTCCATGCTGATGAACGACATGTCACAGGCAGGACACAGATCCGAAAATTGGATCAGAGAGCAGAGGTGAAATTGTGACCGGAATTTGATGGAATTGAAGCAGCGAAGAGAGGCAGGCAAGCCGATTGAAACACAGAGCCGAAAATGGAAGATAGATCTGAAATTGAAGATGAAGGAGAGCAGAGTAGGCAGGTCGGACCAATGATAGGATCCGAATTCAATGAAGATGATGAATGTAAATCTGTAACTATATTTGATTGAAGAAAAGATGATACGTACAAGATGATAACCACCAAAGTGGTCCCAGGGCCAAGCCCTTCTCATGCACAAGGCAATGAGCCTAATCACTAACTAATTCTCTCCCTATCCTTCACTAATGACTAATGCCTTATTTATAGAAATAGAAATACACTTTACCCCCTCCTATAATAGACAAGTGACAATTAACTATAAACCAAAGTATGATTCCTATCATTACTCCCCCCTTCAAAGCAGTCTTGTCCTCAAGACTGGAATCCGACAACGACTTCCGGTGGCCGAGGCTGCCCATGCACGACCCATAAATGCGATGTAGCTGAAAACTTCAATCGCATTCCAATGAGAGGACGGTGAAACAATGACTTCTTTCCCCCGTCAAATGGAGCTTTTCCCTTCTCACACAAATCCAAATCAGAAAAAATAAGGCCCACAACCAATTTCTGCTCCACACCTTGGCCCATCACTGGTTCTGAGCCCAAATTCCACTTAAGAACATCTGATAAGGCCCAATTGACGCCTATCATCTCTAATTTGGCTTGGTCGGCTGATTGGTTGTCAAAAGAAGTTAACGAAGACGTGAAACCGGTCCCAAGATTGGAATTAATCACCGTCGAATTAACCGATTCCTCCTCAATTTCGTGAAATTTCGATCGAACGTCAACAATCTGAGTACCTGGAGACTGAAATTGCGCCATTGATAATTCTTCAGATCTTGAACGTATAGCCTTCAAGTGTTCGTCAGATCTGGAAATTATTGCCGCCAATTGATCGAGGACATATGGAGAAGAAGGAAGAGAATCAGAGTGACAATCCACCACACAGTCAAGTTGCAGGTCTGAAGGCGGATCTGGAAGAAACGAAGGAGATCTAGATCCTGACGAACTAACATCAGACCTCATCTCCTGAAGGTGCATCCAAGCGAGAAACATTTTTCTAAACTCACGGGATTCAGCGCGATTGTCTTCTAATGCCTTCAAAGTGGTTTTGATTTCTGCAACATCACCTTGAAGTTGTTTAATCTGTTGCTCCTGGGCATCCAATCG
The DNA here is from genome assembly GCA_030545235.1 of Helianthus tuberosus. NCBI lineage: Eukaryota > Viridiplantae > Streptophyta > Magnoliopsida > Asterales > Asteraceae > Helianthus > Helianthus tuberosus. The sequence goes on from JARYGA010059999.1 coordinate 92,710, forward strand.
AAAATTATGAACTAGGGTTTCCATGCTGATGAACGACATGTCACAGGCAGGACACAGATCCGAAAATTGGATCAGAGAGCAGAGGTGAAATTGTGACCGGAATTTGATGGAATTGAAGCAGCGAAGAGAGGCAGGCAAGCCGATTGAAACACAGAGCCGAAAATGGAAGATAGATCTGAAATTGAAGATGAAGGAGAGCAGAGTAGGCAGGTCGGACCAATGATAGGATCCGAATTCAATGAAGATGATGAATGTAAATCTGTAACTATATTTGATTGAAGAAAAGATGATACGTACAAGATGATAACCACCAAAGTGGTCCCAGGGCCAAGCCCTTCTCATGCACAAGGCAATGAGCCTAATCACTAACTAATTCTCTCCCTATCCTTCACTAATGACTAATGCCTTATTTATAGAAATAGAAATACACTTTACCCCCTCCTATAATAGACAAGTGACAATTAACTATAAACCAAAGTATGATTCCTATCAGAATCCCTCATATGAAGATATGGAAGATTCTACAAGGATTTGGATAACGAAAATTCGGATCACACAAAAAACATAAAAGAAACACATAATCACATAATCACATAATCGTTTAACTTGACCTTTAATTTGATATCATTTTGGACACGGATATTAAAGCACACCAGGAATCCAATCCGTGGATTTCATTTGGCACTTTAAACATTTTCAAGAATCTAACTATGAAGATAGGAAGATCTAAATAGGAATTCGGCTTTCTCCTTATTGAATCGTAATGTATGTATTAAGGCATATGAATAATTCAATTAAGGGCTCCGATTTGAGCAATAATCATCCACAAGGATCTAATTGTGAAAATAAGAAGATCCTATATGGATTTTGAAATTCAAAGAGCGGGAGACGCTTTGAAACCTTGCACTAGACGTGCTTAAATCGATACACGAGGTAGAATGCTCATGAAGTTGAGGTGCTAGATATGCCAAGGCGACATATGAAGCAGAATTTGAAGGTTGGGTAATACGAGCAGAATGCTTTTTCGAAAACTATGCATGGGGTTCTTTAGAAATATGTTTAATGTTTTTGAAATCTTACTTAATACTTTTGAAATCGTAAGGTAGATATATTAGGTATATGTTTATAAAAATCATGTGGGATGAATTTTGAAATTATGTATAAGGTTTTTGAAAACATGAATAATGCTTTTCGAAATCATGCACTTGATATACTAAGTAATTTTTTTTTTTGGGTAAAGGGTTACCCCGGTGAAATTTTATATCAACCAAACAATAAGGAAACAGGGTGCATCGAGACACCGATACACACTACTAGACTTGGCATACCAAGACTAGGACGACAAAACAAACAAGCCCGACAAAGTCACAACCAAAAACAAACAGAACTACAAGACTAAAACACAGCCCAAAGACAAACACGACTAAGAAACCAAAAGAACTACTCTAGCCGGGATCAACTTCTATGTTATTCTTCGATATCAGCCACCTGTCCAAAATTTTCTTTTGCTCCGGGTCTCTTCCAAACCGGAACCCCATGATTACTGTGTTAAAATTGTTTTCAAACTATATGAAATATTTTGAAATTATGAAGGTTGTGTTTTGAAAAACATATACTATGTATGTTGTTTATAAAAACTAGAATGCAATGATATGGGTATGAGATCAAAGAATACCCTTAGTTATCTAACCAAGGATTTAAAGTGATTACTCAAAATGTCACTTATTTTCTGTACTTCATTTTTTTTAGAATGAAACGAGTACTTAGAATTTTCGAGGAAATTATGAGCGATCACTTGAAAGGGAGAATCACAAGAGTAGTTTGTAAAGAACATAGTTCCTTGATGTAGGTATCATAGGGAAATGCCATACACACATGTAACTACACTTGTACATCGGAACTGCGAACAACAATTTATTTATAAACTAAACACATTGTTCCAGAGTTCAAGAAAAACAAAAGAAACAAAAGCAACAGGATTAAACTAATTCAAAGCAGCAGCAAGATCTGTAACAGCTTTGTTTTGGATAGCAAAGCGGCACATGTCAACCAAATGTCCCCATCGTCCACAGTGGGTACATTTGAAGCAGGGTATGTGATTCGGATGATGACAGTTGCATCGATTGCACCATGGAGCAGCTCGGCAAACCCTAGCTGTATGACCTATAAATCCACAAATTAGGCATTTGCGGCACTTCACACTGGCATGATGATGAAGGTTACATTGGTTACACAAGGGTGCAGTTCCGTTGTAAGGCTTCTTGGCTGGTGGTGCTGCCACCTGGCTAGGTCCTGCCTGTTTTGATGCAACGGCTGGAGGATTCTTTGAAGCTTTACGCTTCTTTGACTTTTTCGAAGGCTCGGCTTCTGCTTCCTTTGATGCTTCTTGGGTGGCTTCATTATTGAGACGAGACATGGCGACAACTAAATCAACAGTCTTTAGGATTACTTCGCCTATTCGCTGGGCAAATTTGGTAGTCTGCTCGGACATTTGAGTGTCGCTGCGGTGAAGAGACATTCTGGAGGAAATGAAAGACATAGGGAGGAAACAAGTGAAATGTTATCGGATAATGACAACATATAAAAATTGTGATCATTTATTTGTTACCTAAGGCAAACAAATGAGACGGTGACTAATCAAAGTAAGCGGGTCACATTAATGTATCGCGAAGACATGCTTTAGCCTATAAGTGGACACTCACCCCAAGAGTTCCCAGGTAAGAGTGACTGGTCCGATTATGTGGATTTGTACGAACACTCTAGCCTTAGACAGAAAACTCAGAGTACAGGCATCCACCCTTCCAGATTGCACGTGTTCACATTATAAGACCCAACTTTGACTAGATTTTGAAAACTTTGAAGGTTCAAAACCTTATAATAAATCATCCTAGAACAGATGATTGGTTTTCATAGCGGATTTGAAATTTGTGTTCTTGTTGTGGTTGTCACCTAAGAATAAGTGACGGTATTGTTTTAAGATCTAAACACAAGAATCTTGTGTTAGGGTCCTAGGAAAGTTATAGACTAGGTCAAAGCATTACTAATAACCTAATTCCCTATAACCATGAGCTCTGATACCAACTTTCCTGTCACACCCCGACCACGTAAAACAAGAAATCGTGGCGGAAACGTCGGGGAGTGTCGTAACAGAATCATTGTTTCATAACACATGGAAATTTGAAGTTTCGTTTTATTTAAAGATTAACCATTTACATCGTGTTGAAACTTAAACAAACAAGTTAAACATAGTCTATCATTGTTATTAAGTAACTAAGGCCTCGTCCAGTCCTATGTGAGCATGCATCCTAGCAATCAACATCATTGAACAACACCTGAAACATATGTAAAAACAAAGTTAGCAAAGAAAAGCTGGTGAGCACATAGGTTTCATGAGAGTATCGGATTCATGGCTAGTTTACATGTTGCAATACCTTAATTAAAAACCTTGTTTTGAAAAAGTGTATAGTATTGCAACAAAATTAACCAACTCAAATCAAGTGGGTTATATAGTTTATAAAATCTCATAGCCATGATTCTTAACCCCAAAACATTTGTTTAATTAAATCGAATTGTAAAACATCTCGTAAAAACTCGTTAATAAAACTCGTATGGTTATTATTCAGAAAACATCGTTGTGTGACATTGTTTCAAAATCGTTTACCCAAGTGAACTAAATAACGCCACGGTATGTAATATGATGAAAACACTTATATATAAGAAGTACCAGCGGCGTATCTACCATGTTTTCATCACATTTGTGGTACCCACGGAAAATCCACAGTCATCCTGATCTAACACCGTGCTGTTTTGGATTACTTATCAAATTTCGGGACGAAATTTCTTTCAAGTTGGGGATGATGTGACAACCCGAAATTTCGATCCATTAACATAGCTCGTCCGACAACTTTAATTGTTTCATGCAAGTTCATTAATGTTTGTTGAATGTTAATGTCTAGTTGAGTCAGCCCATGTGCTGAGAGTTATGAGGCCCAATAATCGATATCCATAACAGACCAATTGTTATCTCTTTTATTTGCCACAAAGTCCAATCCCTCCTTCACATCAATATATGTGCGTGTGTTTGCATGTATACTGTAAATGTTGGGAAATAATAATTATGCCCTCCACATATTTGTCTGCTTATGTTAGCCGCCAAACTTCTAATTCATGTGATGCCCCTGCCTTGGTCCGCGTGAAAAGTTCCCTCTCATAAAAAAAACGGCCCACTTGTGACAATGATAAATTGTGAATGGAATTAATTGATATTGAGGATGATGGACAAAAATAATATCCCATGTGAGTTTTGATGTGTCGGTCCAATCAGTGCTTAAAGGATCCGACAAGACAATTGTTGAGTAGAGCTTCGTCAACTGAGTTTCGCCATGACCCAAGTTTCGCCATGACCCAAGTTTCGTCATCACCCAAGTTTCGTCGAGATGGGCTTAGGCCCAAGTAAAGCCCAATCATTAACAACCACACTTACGTTATATTTGTACGCGAACCATAATTCGTGAAAACCCTAATGCACGCTCTTCTTTCTTGATCGACGGCAGCACATCCTAGACTTTCATCTCCCTCGTTTAACATTCGGTATGTGTATTGTTAATATTGATTGTGTTAGTTTATGTGATTACTTGTTTACTCGTATAAGTATGATCAACATTGAAGCATGTAATAGGTGTTGGATTGTGATGATTGTAAACTGTAAACAAATCAGGATTTCATTATGCTGGGGTCACAATAATAATTAAGATTTAGTTTCATTCAAGTAATTGAAACTGTTATTTGATAAGGATGATGGCATGATTAGTAGTTACTATTTTGATTAATCAAGTAATTCCTGTTATTAATGATCCGAAAGTAATATATGAAGTTTAGACCACGATTGTGAGTTGTATGGGGATGAATGTTAGATGGGCCGATTTAATCACTAGGTGATAATCTTGCTTTGTTAATCTGATGAACAGGCGATTAGGGTTGCTTAGGAACCAATTGAGAACTGTAAACTGTCTGTTTGGGGATTGTGATGAAAAACTAGTTTCACCATGGATCTGGTCCTTGACGAAACATGGGGTGTTTCATCACCCATGTCCTTGACGAAACATGGGGTGTTTCGTCACCCATATTCTCGACAGAACATAGGGTGTTTTGTCGTGTAGTAAATGAGCTGAACAGTAGGGTTGTTTATGATGATTGTACACTGGTGTTTGTGAAACTTAGTCTTTTGTATGATGATAATGATAACCAGAAATGAGAGTCTTGACTTAACTGTTGTGGGTAGTCAACTTAACCAGAAAAAGTTGGTTCCTTCGGCTAGTGTATTGTCCCAGAATCCGTTTGATGCCCTTAGGGATGAGCAGGGAACGGTCAGCCGAAAGGGTAAGGGATCGAGGGATGATATAGGTGAATCTGATGATGAGGAGGTTGTGGAAGTCTATAATGAAACAAATGAATTTATGATTTCGGGTACACATCCTTTGTCTTCAAAAGCAGGGGTAAGCACCTCTTCCACAAAGATCTCAAATGGTTAGTCTGATGTTGATTTGCGTTATGGGGATGCTCTTTAGATGCAATTTTATTTTTGATGATGGAGGATAATGACTCTTGCTGGTTTTGTTCTGTTTGTCTACTGGACATTTATTCATGATGTAAAGTAGACTAGGTTATGTGATGTTATAGGTATTTTGTTTTCGTGGCTTACATATATGGGGCATGTTGTAACACCCGTGTCACTCCAACCATCAGACAAATGCCAAACCAATGAAATATAGTATTTCATACTTGGGATTTGTAAAAAATATGTGTATCATTTACACATATCAATTATTGTTCGATTTCAAGCTTTAAATCGCTTTCTGGAGGGTTATACGCACTCCGATGTGTAGATATAACCAGTTTAATCCAATGAACACTCCGGAATAGTGAAATAGGCTTAACATACCTTAAATAACCTTTACATAACTTAGATATAAGTTTTGGAAGGTTTGGTGTGGTGAAATCAAAGTTTAATCGCTTACAGGGACTAAAGTTGACAAACTGCGAAAGTATGCCAATTTGAACTGTAACAGACCTGCCGGAGCATGACCATAAGTTAAACATACCATAAATATCCTTCACATAGCTTAGAAATAGGCTTTGAGGTGTTCGGTATGCTAAAATAAACTTTTGTGTCATTCAGGGACTAAAAGCGTCAAAAAGTGCACAAGTTTGCATTTTTACGCGTAACTTACGTTCTGAATACATCTGGATATCAAAAAAATTTATGTGAGCATGACTATATTATATTTTAGTGTTCGCCTTAAGAAAAATCCATTCGTCGCGTCATTTGGATCGTTTTTCGCGCTTATGCGCATTCCGTCGTAATTAAGCGAACATCGCGTTCGTACGGCTAAACGAACCGACATCCGAGATATTTTTGAGCATGTTTTAAGTTCCCTATACTTTAACTTCATTTTAGAGCTTTGAAATGGGGTTAACGGGCCTTAAACGTGTCAAAAATGGCCTAAATACAGTTCAGGGACCAAAACTGACTTTCTGCCAAACTTCACCCCTACGATGCGTAGCCACTTTTTGGCTACGATGCGCAGGGGGTCTTCTGACCAGATGCAATGTTTTTAACAGCAGGTTGCACATGTTTAAACCACACCCACACATTCCCAATTGCTTAGTCATCAGATAAGGATGGCATTCTAGTCACCATAAGGTTCCGACAAGTGTACGGGTTGGATTCATGGCACGTTTTCCATGAAACGATCTCAACGGTGGACCGAATACTATAAATACCCCACCCCCCATTGCTTTAAAACTCACAAGAATTCTGATTTGAGAGCTCTAAGTTGAAACCATTGTTTCATACCTGAGTTCTTGAGTCGGGATTAGCATTCGGGGACCCTGGGTAAGTATTCTTTCGTTCTTTTCCTTATTTTACTGCTTTTCGAGTCAGAAAGTCAAACTTTGTTTGACTTTCAGCGTTGACCAGTAATGGTCAATGCGAAGTTCGTTTGAACTTCGCAACGTGAGTGTAATCACGTTGGTCATAGTCCCTTGGGACTATGCCCACTGATTACCACGTTGTCTAGAGTCGTAGGGTAGGCGATCTGATAAATCGCCTATACCTTCGAACTCGACCCATTTGGTCGATCATTAGGATCCGACCAAATACATTAGGTGACCATAGTAGGTAGGGAATAACCTTCCGAGGTTATACCCTATGGTCACATCGTTTAAGTAGTTGTATGATAGGTAGTTTATATGCCTTAGGTAAATTACCAGAATACCCTTTTCATGTATAATTGGTAATTAAGCATATGTAACCTAAACTTTCGTCACATAACTGATAATGTATCATGTTTAGGCATATAACACTTGTCATAGGACTAGTTAGGCGGTCCAAACGCGTTTCACGCGAACGACGCGTTAAAGTAGCATAAGCTACCTAAACGGGTCGTAATGGGTCGATAAGACTTAGGATAAGTTTCATTTAGTATGTAGGCTTTGTTAAACCATATCATATGAGTTCCTACACTCATTTGGTTTACAAACCCTAATGCTACCCAATCTTCCGATTTAGGTCCGGTTAATTAACATAGTTACCTATATTAGGTGCCGTTTGATTTCCGTGATCTCTAGCATTGTTTGGTTGTTACTCAAGGACTACTGAGAAATCTCAAGTGAGTACATAGACCCCTCTTTTACTGTTTTCCAAACTGTTTTGGGGTGGAACACATGTGCCTACTTGTTACTTTCAAGCTTTCCTGTTTTCAAATCATATACTTGCTATGTTTATTAGTACATTAATAGTACATGATTTCATTACATTTCATGCTACGTGTGCCCATTTATGTGCATTACTTAGTACAGTTCACATGCTATGTATGTCTGTTGTTGCATACTTAGTACAGATATTTCAGTTCACATGCTATGTATGTTTGTTGTAGCATACTTAGTACATTTGTTATTCATCACATACTTACATTTTGGACGCATATTACATGATTTACATTGATCATGCATTTACTACACAAAACATAACTTTGATTTAAACCAAGTTTTACTTCAATATTATGTTCTTGTGTATATGGTTTAGTTGATACATTTCACTAGCCATACATATCATTTTGGTTACACATTACATGGTTTACATCTTGACATAAACATTTTGACATATTATTCAATACATTTGGCAATTGGTTTAAACATAGACATCTTACATTGATTGGTTTGGTTTGATTAAGTGATTAAGTAACGATGCGTGTGTAATATGATACAAGCATGGTGGATACGCCACTGGTACTTCCTATATATAAGTGTTTGTATGGTATTACATATCGTAGCGTTATTTGAATCATTTCAGTTTGATACATAGAACATTTTATACAAATAACATATTTTTCACAAGACATTGTATTTACAAACAACCTATCTAATACAAACTCATTTTACATGGTTATTCATTTAACCATACATTATTTATACATATCATCTGATCTTATCGATTTTCAAATGATTTACAAAACAAAGCAAATTACAAGGTTCATGACTAAACATTTTCTCAACATAAGTCATGAAACCTATTTTCACAAAACCTATGTATCTCACCGGCATTTTTATGCTGACGTACCTATTTTCACATGTGTTTTTCAGGAGCTGTTGCATAAGATGATCAAGATACACATAGACAGACTTGGGCTTTAGTGACAATAAAAGATGCAAGACTAGTTAATTATGTTGTATTTCCTTGTTTGTTAAGACATTGTAACACTTTTAATCTATAAAACGAAACTTCAATTGCCATGGATTTGAAACATTAATTCTGTTACAACACTCCCCGACGTTTCCGCCACGTTTTGTATGTTCCACGTGGTCGGGGTGTGACACATGTCCTGTATATGAACTAGTGTGGATCGTCCTCACTACTTGTACTTATTTGCGATTGTTTTAATAGAATCACCGGGGTAACCCTTAACCCAAAAAAACTTATCTGTAAAACATTGTTATGTATCATGAACACAGGATGTAGACTTGTTTGGAAACTGAGTACTTGATATGTATGATACTATAACCTTAACCAAGTGCAATATGTGACAACACGTGAATCGATTATTATGAAACTGGTGTCATCAGTAACTACTTTTTTTTTGGGTAAAGGGTTACCCCGGTGAATTTTATAAAACGAATTAGCACAACTGTGCAACTGAAATGTTACACACCAACAAAGCCTTGGCATACCAAGACTAGAAAAAAAACAGCCAAACAAAATAAAACAACCAACCTAACAACCAAACTAAACAACCAAGCTCAAACTGAGCGACAAAAATAGAAGACTACACTCTACTCTCTATCCAGGATCAATCTCCATGTTGCCACTTGGTATCTGCCATTTCTCAAGTAATCTTCGAAGATCAGGTTTCCACTTGAATTTAAATGTCAAAAGGCGCAATCTAGCCATTCGAATGATCTCGCGAGCAATCACCACCGCCGTTCGCTGGTTTTTAGTGAAAAGCCTATTGTTTCTTTCTTGCCAAACAAAATAAGAAGCAGCTGATACGACCAACCTGCTAATAATATTTTCCGGCATCTGCATGTTAGAATTCTGGCTCATCCAAAACATAACCTCTGCCCATGTACCATTAACACACTCCATGTTAGTCATCATCTTAATATTATTCCAAACCTCCAAAGAATACGAACATTCGAAGAATAAATGGTCTCTTGAATCTCTATCATAACTACACAGTGGACAACACATGAGGTTTAAATTTGTAGCACTTCCTGCTTCCCAAACCGACAATCTATCTTGCGTCTTCAATTTATTTCTAATGACAAGCCACAAGTGAAACGAGTGTCTTGGAATGCAATGTTTAAACCAAACCATATTAACCCATGGCACTAAATCCTCACGATGCCGAATATTATTCCAAACCTCCCAAGAAGAGAAATGACAAGAATTGCCTTCAAGATCTTTCCATATCAACCGATCCTGCTTGTCATGAAAAGTAGGAACCTGAACATTGATTAAAACTGGAAATAAATCATACCAAGCAACCGGCCACCTCCAATTCCCATTGTGAGACACCATTTCAGCAATCGCAGACTGAAGATTAAAACCCGCATTAGAGATGCGTCTCGGGCTAATAAAATTGCGCAGAGGACATTGATCACACCACATATCACTCCATATATTCGTTTGAGACCCATTACCAATAGAAGACCATAAATAAGGACGGATCAAGCTCCGAATTGCGAGAAGCTTTCTCCAACCCCAAGTCATACGGCCTCGGCTAGGAACCTCCCAGAAACTCCTACCTTTAAGCTTATACATATGGATCCATTGAACCCAGAGCGACTTCCTGTTAGTTAGGATACTCCAAATTTGAGAAGAAATAAGGGCTTTATTAACATCAGAAATACATCTAACACCCAAACCCCCCTCATACTTAGGTAAGCAAACCACCTTCCAAGCAACCTTAGCCTTAACAGACTGCTGATTTGTACCTGACCAAAGGAATGTACGCATACATCTTTCAAGATCATTAACTATTTTAGCTGGCAATATGAAAACAGTAGCCCAATAAATATGCATAGCTGTGAGGACCGAATTGACTAGCTGAAGTCTACCAGCAAAGGACAGAGATCTCGTCATCCAATTATCAATTTTCTTCACCATTTTATCAACTAAAATTTTACAATCTTTATAGGAGAGCTTTGTTGAAATTAAAGGAACTCCCAAATACCGAACCGGAAGCGATCCCTCTTGGAAAGGCATAATATTAAGAATTTCCTGCTTAATAGAATGAGGGACGTTGCCAAAATACACAGTACTTTTCGGCATGCTTGGAACTAACCCCGAGACACTTGTAAACAACTGGAGAGTATCCCGAAGAATCCTAACCGAAGCCACATCCCCATTAGCAAATAAAAACATATCATCAGCAAAAGAAACGTTAATAATCTTTTGTTTTTTACAATAGAGGTGGTATCGAAAAGCATTACTAGAATAAGCTGCTTTCTTTAGTAACAACGAGAGAACCTCCATGACTAAAGTAAACAAATAAGGAGATATGGGATCTCCCTGCCGGAGCCCTCTTTTACCCTTGAAATACCCGTATAGGTTGCCATTAATGCTCACCGAATAAGATACATTCGTAACACAAACCATGATCCATTTAACCATCTTATGATGAAACCCAAACGCATACAGGTCATCCTCAAGAAATGACCAGCTCACAGTATCATAGGCCTTCTGTATGTCAATTTTAAACGCACACCTGGAGGGGCCTATATTTAAGTGATAATTGTGCATAAGCTCCTGAGTAAGAAGAATATTATCCCAAATTTTCCTACCCAGGACGAAGGCAGACTGATTAATGTCAACTAGATAATCCAAACTACCTTTAATCCTATCAGTTAGAATTTTACTGATACATTTATAAATGACGTTACAGCAAGAAATTGGTCTATAATCCATCACTGAATTAGGAGAAGGATTTTTCGGCACCAATGCAATGATAGTATGGTTAATTTGTTGCAGCATCTTACCATTATCAAAAAAATCCAGAATCGCTTTCGTAACCTCGTCACCCACAATCTCCCAAGAGTTTTTGAAAAAAAGCAAAAGTGTAACCATCTGGGCCCGGTGCTTTATTTTCTCCTATGGAGAACATAGCACTTTTAACCTCCTCATAGGTAACCTGCCGAATCATAGAACTAGCAACATTCGGGTCAAGAACATTAGAGAATAAATCATTATTAACCAGCTTCACCACTTGATCCTTAGTACCCAAAAAATCCGAGTAATGCGAGACCAGAACACCAAAAACATCATTACCTTTAAAACAGTTACCATGAACATCTTGAATACTATGAATCTTGCTAAACGCATTCCTCATTTTCACACAATTATGGAAGAATTTTGTATTCGAGTCGCCTGCAGCTAGCCATTCAGCCTTAGATTTTTGCTTAAGAAAGCACTCTTCATCATAAGACACAGTATTGAACTCTTGAATACACCTGGATTCAGATTCCCTAAGAGCAATATCCATAGGGTTAACGTCAATAGCCTTTTGAATGTCATCCAACTTCAATCTTGCTTCCTTAACTCGATCGTGAAGATTGCCCTGGATAAATAAGAGACGTCTCAAAGGGGCTTGAGGGCCGACAACTTCTTAACAACCAAGAACATGGTTACACCCGGAATCACCTTAGCCCACTCCTTAGCAACACATGTAATAAAACCCTCCTTATTTACTAAGAAATTAGCAAACTTGAAAGGTTTCGGCCGAGTGTGTTTAAAGGGAAATAAATGAATGATGCATGGCGAATGATCCGAGACCCTATAAGGATGAAAAAGAACGTAAGCATCTGGATACAAATCAAGAAAATGAGTATTACTCATTACTCTATCAATTTTCTTTAACACTCCTACACCGTTTTTCGGTTTTTGATTCCAAGTGAACCGCAAACCATGGCTCTTAACATCAGAAAGTTGATTATGTTGCACACAATCATAAAACTCTCGCACCCCAACCGGAATTGTAGAAGGACCAACCAAATAATCATCCATCGAGAGAGCCGAGTTAAAGTCCCCCATCACCACCCACGGACTATCATGAATGAAACACTTGTGTTGACAAAGCTTATCCCAAAGAACTCTTCGATCTTGATATTTATTTTCAGCATAAACAAAAGAGCAGAAAAGGATTTTATCCTCAGATTTTATACGAACTTGGACATGTAAAACCTGATCCGATTGAGCTATAACCATAAGATCCACCATATTCTTGTTCCAGCCAACAATGATCCGGGTGCCTCTCGAACAGCAGCTGCCGTTTGAGGCCAGTCCCACGATTTAAACACCCCTTTATAAATTCTATCAAGATTAGAAACATTAACATGAGACTCCAATATTGCACAAACCTGGAGCCGATTTTCAGAAACAAGTTGCCGAACCTCTCTTTGTTTCAGGGGAAGGTTCAATCCCCTTATATTCCACACCCCTATACTACCCATGGTCACCAGCTTGACCGGGAGGGCTTGCCCCCTCAGACTTTTTCACATTTGTACCAGCATTCATGAATTCTGAAATTTCAGTCGGTTGTTGTTTTACATAGACGTCATCCAATACTCTATCCTCTTTACTACTACTTGTACTTGGCTCCCCATCCGCCATTTTATTCAAGACCGAGAAAGAGTTCCTTAAATTCAAGTTATTATTGTTACCTCCATAAGTACCCTTAGCCGTATGACCTTCATCTTCAACGCGTTTTATTCCAGATGGCCCAGTGTCAGGAAGGCTACTCTTTTGCTTATAGACAAATTTAGGTTTTTGCTTCTTTTGAGGAAAACCATTCCTTGCTACTTTCCTTTTATCAGTAACGAACCCCTCATCATCAGTTGTAACTTGTTTAGGTTTTATAGTTGAGGATTTCAGACAAGTAGTATCCGAATGACCAAACAGACAACAAGCCGCACATCTTTGTGGTTTCCATTCATATTCAACCTTAACTTTTTCCATCAGATAACCTTCTTCATCCAACTTAGGGATAGCAACAACAATGTGTTCTTTCAATTCATTATCAGCCGAAACCTCAATCATAGCATGAGCAAAACTCGTTCTACCCCAATTTTCAGCACACATATCGGCCGTGTAAGCATCTAGTCTTTTCGAAACTCCTAGTTTTGACGCCAGTAAACTCAAACCTTCATCAGTATAAACTGCAAGAGGTACATTATGTAATTTAATCCACACTGGCACCGTTTTAATCCCATCCTTTTTCAGACTTACCGAAGGAGTCCAAATATTCAGAAACAAAGGAATCTTCCTAATTAACCATGGGCCACCTTCTAAAACTTTCAGCATACCTTCTTTATTATCGAACTTGAAGAAAAAGAAGCCACTCGCATTCATCATGAGTTTTGAGAATCCAAATTTCGCCCAAACATTTTTAGCATAATATTCCACAACCGGAAACGGCAACCTGCTGCCCAAAAAGTAGCCATACAATACATTCTCGAATTTATCATGAACCTTTTTGACTACTTCTTTCGGTATAACCACATCCGCATCATCACGCGTCTCTAATGGCTCCAATAGTCTAAAATTGATCTCCCTCTTGTTCCGAACAGAAGATTGAAGTTTCTCCGCATAAGATACTGGTGCTGACAGCACCTCATGCTGATTATTCTGACAATCGGATATACTAGTTTCAGGCTGAACTGGAACCGTGATTTTCTCCAACTCGTCAATAACATTGATAACCTTATGATCTTTGTGTACCACACCTCGACGAGGCATCAAAGGATTCCCATCAATCTTTAGCGGCTTACTAAACATGGAAGATTTATCAGTCATATCCTGAACATTCATTGAACCCTTTGACGTAATGAAAACATCCTCATGCAACTTTTCCGAAAAAGACTAAAACCCTAAATCCTCCAAACCCATATCACGATTTCTCTCCATGCACAAGAATACTTACAGAATACCCAGATGGCAGAAACATGCAACAAGAAACGAACAGAAGAAAAGAATACCCTCAGCGACTAAAAGCTACAGAAACCCTAATGAAAAGAAACGAAAACCCTAAATCCAACTTCAAAAGATTAGAAACCACGGTAGAAGTCTAGAAACCTTACTCAGAAGGATCGACAACACCCCAATACCTAACCCAGATTGATCATGAACTTGTGATATGAATGTGTATGAAATCTAAACACTTACTATGTGCTACGTGACTTACTGTGTACAAATACGTGACTTGTTGACTATGTGACTGATGTTGATTGGTAACCACGATAGGGTTTGGTTGACCAACTGGGAACGGGTAATGTAACGTAACATACCGAGCAAATCTAAGGTGAGTTCACTGCTCTATCAACCAAGTCCCATCTACCGATTGTTGCCAGGGAGGCAATGGGATATTAGTTAATAGCGCTATTTAGGCTTGGCAACCTCACACCGCACCGGGGAGGTCGGGAGTGAACTAATGATCCCAGTCTTGACCATTGCTTTGATAGAGACAATGGGGTTTGTGCAAAACAACTTTAAGCCATCAGCGGTAAACGAGTTATTACAACATCAAATCATCTAATATGTGAAACGTTTTAATCTGGTAACTGGTAACTAAACGCGTTAACAAAACTTTGAACTCACCAGCGTCGTCTGACACACTTGTCTGCATGCTTGCAGGTCTGTAGGGTTATATCATGGAACTTGCTGTCTGGAAGGCTGGAGTGGTCATGGGTCGAGATACATGGAATCGTAACACAAGTCTAATGGTTTACGTACGCATGGTTTATGAAACACCTAACAAATGAGTTATGCTTTCGCTGTGTACAATAAATTATATGTAACGTTTTGTATCACTTTATGTTAATGAATGAAAGTTTTATTTAAATATATTTATGAGTTCAATGTGATTGGTGGCTAAGATCCTGGTATGTCACACGCCCCGCGGTGTTTTCGCAAGTGGTATTTTGGGGGTGTGACAGTTTGGTATCAGACCCACTGGTTATAATGAACTTGGTTTTAAAAACGTTTTTATAAAACCAGACTATGACCGAACAATTCTGAAAATGAGAATACAACCATGACACTCAGCTCCAGATTGTAAGGTTCGTCTTTTTCACCTGTTGCATACATTACATGGCTAGTACGCATTTGTTTATGATGTAGCGTACGGACGCACACTTGTTACTATAGCATGATTACATGAATTGCTTGCTTACATTATGATGCATTGGTAGTATGTCATAGTCCTGGGATTTCTGTGATCTTATCGTTTTGATAATCTCTGTTTGGCACTCGAGTTTAAGGAACCATTTGACATGAGTTAGGAGGAACTGAGATAAGCATGCAAATCACAATATTATTGTGGGTGCACACATAATAATAATGTGGGGTGCATGCGAGTCCCAGTGATGCTTAACAAGTGAAAAAGGGGTTATGTTCCGTTATTTGATCGATGTGAAACACAACAGTCTATAGGAGTCATAGCAGTGATTATCTCCTACTCGAACCTGATCTTTTCACTCCTCTCTGAATCCTTACGAATCTCGATGCTACCGAGTATTACCTGAACTCCTATCCGAATGCATAGCGAACTGTGTAGAATGTTAGGCGCTTGTACGAACATCCCTGAGTTGGATGTTGCAACGTCAATGATTGGTCTATACCTTTCTCACTCCACTTCATTGGCCGGAACTCAATGTATTGACGTCGTAGCTCCCGAAGTGCGATCACTTCCGCAACACTCTAGAAACATACCGTGTATTACTCAATCAACTTGCTAGATAGATGGACAAGAGGATGAGCGTAGTACTTTACCGACTTCAGTATTTGGACGACCCTGATTACCAGCAACGAACATCAACAATTTGACTCCAATCGAATCTTAAACTCTAGTCAGCGACTTATAGGAGTCAACTCTTACGAGCTAATCGGGATCTAATCAATGACGATTGACTGTAGAGCGGAATGTGTAACCGCCCGCACCATGAGTAGTGCCTTAGGACGTGACGCGGAATGTGAAAAGATGGACCCTGTTGGTGAAAGGACGCAGGACACCGTTACAGGCAACAACATTTGAGGCAACAGTCGCGGCAACATAAAGATACTTGTAATCGTAGTCTACAGTATGGAAATGAAGGTGCCTATGGCATGGATTGGCCGTTGATAATTCAAGACAACAACAAAGGGAATGACGACAGTACTGGAAATTCTCATAACGAAAACAACAACACTGGAAATGATGCTTATGGAAGGGCATTTAGGACTGGCGTAAGTGACGCCAGGTATTATAGCAACATGGTAGCTTGTATGGGTAGCTAATCGCTTCGTCTCTATTCTGCTTAATCCTAATGTTTCTTGAAACCGAACCTGTTATGGAATCAGCTGATGGCAAGTCAATTGAAACCTCATATGATTGTTGGGATGCAAACTCGACCTTGTGGGACAAGTGTTCGACATCGACCTTCTTTCTACTACCCTTGATAGTTTGATGCAGTAGTCAGTATGGATTGGTTATCTAGATATCGCGCAGATATACCCCGTGAGGAGAAAGTTGTCGTCTGTCATAAAGTATCCGAGTGGTGCAGAGGTTAGCAACAATTCAGCAATGAAGGCCAGAAGTGTCCATGGAAGGGTTACCCCGCTATGTTAGCACTCGTTACTGATGTTAAGGCTAAGGAAAAGAGGATCGAGGATCCACCAATGGTTTGTGATTTCTCCCTATGTGCTACCAGAAGAACTATCAGGTTTACCTTTACATCGTCAGGTGGAATATCAGATCGGTATCATGTTATAAGCAGCCCTTATTACTAGTACTCCTTATCGTCTCACATCAGGAAGGTTGCAGGAACTGCCTAATCAACTTCAGGAACTGTTGGACAGGAGTTTTATCGGACCTAGTTTTTCGCTTTGGGGAGCCCAGTTATATCCATGAAGATAAGCCTTTTCGTATGTGTTCTGATTATCGAAAACTTAACAAGGTGGCAGTCAAGAACCGTTTGCCTCGACCATGTATTGACAACATGTCCGCTAGTTGCGAGGGACAAGTTTCTATTCTAAGATTGATTAACAACGAACTATTAACAGATGGAAGTCCAAGGGGAGAATGTTCCTGGAATGGCATATCAAACGCTATACGGCCAGTGTGGCTTTGTACACCACAACCATTGAGTTAATCAACACACCAGCAGCTTTATGGACCGTGTTAAGGGTAACTTCTGGATTTGAGAGGTACATTTTTGGTCATATAATCAACGAAGTGGGAATACATGTGGATCTCGCTAAAGATCCATTTTATTAGATATTGATCGGCACCAAAGAATCCATCAGGGGTACAGTAATTTATTGGTCTAGCTAGATACTATCACAGATACATCATGGGATTTTCAAAGATCGCGCAACTTTTATCTCTATAGCACAGCAGAGTGTTGTGTATTCGTGGGAGACAAGACAGGAGTGTGACACCTGTGTCTCTACGACCATCATACAAATACAAAACCAATGAAATGTTGTGTTTCATGCTTGGGTTTTGTAAAAATATGTGTATCATTTGCACATATCAATTCTTGTTCGATTTCAAGCTTTAAATCGCTTTCTAGAAAGTTATACGCGAACTAATGCGTAAACGCAATCAGTTTAACGCAACAAACACTCTGGAATAGTGAAATAAGCCTAACATACCTTAGATAACCTTTACATAACTTAGAAATAAGTTTTGAAGGGTTTGGTATGGCAAAAACAAGTTTATTCGCTCACAGGGACTATTTGCGTCAACTTGCAAAAGTCTGCCGTTTCGTAAGGCAACATACAGTTCGGAACATGATCATAAGCTAAACATACCATAAATAACCTAAACATAGCTTAGAAATAAGCTTTGAGTGGTTCGGTGTGCGAAAATATGCTTATTTGATCTTACAGGGACTAAAAGTGTCAAAAACGACGTAAGTTTGCATTTACGCGCATATCTTACGTTCTGACCACATCTGGACATCCAAAATTTTTGTACACACTAAAATATTTTTATTTTAGTGATCGGCATGCAAAAATACCATCCGTCGCTTAATTTGGATCGTTTTCGCGTCCGTTCGAGTTTCGTCGTAATTTGACGAATAACGTGACCGTACGACCAAACGAACCAACATCCGAGAGTTTTCCGAGCATATTTTGTGTCCTCTAAACTTTATTGACCTTGTATATCCTTGAAAATGGCTTAACGGGTGTCAAAAGTGCCAGAAACGAGCATAAACACATTGTAGGGACTGAACTTGTAAATGCTAAAACTGTTGCTGAACTGCAGCTTTTACACCGGCCGTGTAAGCCTGTCCCTTAGCTTACGCGGGCCGCCTAAAAGTGCCCAGTTCCAGATTTCCTTATTTTCAGCAACTGTTTGATAGATTAGGGGCTGTTATGCAAAGATCTTTGTGTATTAACCAAGTTAACACCTCTCCAAGGCTTTTAATATGCTTGTAACATTTGTATGGCCATGATTTCATGCTTGGTAATCACACAAAAACTTGGCATGATCTTGTGAGTTCACCACAACTATAAATAGCAAGCCAAACCTCTTCATTCCTTGTACATTCTTCTTATTTCTCTTCTCTAATCTGATTTGGAGCTTCCACAAGTGTTGGGAACTTCGTCTCTGGTTTTCTTATTATCTTTCTTCAAGCTTTGGACTCTTGTGAGTATTCCTTCATGGTTGTTCTTTATGTTAGAGCAGAAAGTCAAACAGTTTGGCCAACAGTTTGACTTTCGGTTTTGACCATCAATTGGTCAAGTCAAAGTTCAATTGAACTTTGTAACGTGATTGTAATCACGATGGTTATAATCCTTAGAGATTATACCTACTGATTACCACGTTAACTGGGCGTAGTGACGAGTCAAAGTTTCGGTCAAAATGCGTTTTAGCGTGCATTTTGCAACGGAACTACTTTTAGGTATCAAAACACTTTGTTTTGATACCAAATCAGTTTTCTAAGTTAGTTAAACATGTTTTGACATGTTTAACTCGTCACTATTAGTTTAGTGCTTGTTTAGGGTCGTAAGTTAAGCGGTCTAAACAACCGCTTAGACTTGCGAACCCGACCCGTTTGGTCGATCATTAGGATCCGACCAAGCATGTTTAGTGATTATAGTTGCATAGGGAATAACCTCTGTGGTTATACCTTATGATCACATAGGATTGTTTAGTCATTTGTTAGTTAGCTTATATGCCCATAGGAAATGACCAAAATGCCCTTTTGAAGCATAAATCCGTATTTTGCATATGTGATCAACTTTTTGACATATAATCTGATTTAGTAACACGTTTAGGCATAATTGGGCATGTAAGACTTGACATAGCACATAGTTAACTATCCGAACATAGTTTTACGTAAACGACGCATTATAGTGGCTTATACTACCATAATGGGTCGAAACGAGTCAAAAGCACTTAGGTAGACTTTCGAATCAGAATGTTAGCTCTATTAAATCATACCATATGAGTTCAAATACTCATTTGATTTATAGAACATCATTCTATCCTATCTCCCGATTTAGGATCCGATAATTAACATAGTTACCTATATTAGGTGCCGGTTGATTCGTGATCCTTGGAGCCTTATTTAGTCTTATTCTCAAGACTATTAGGCAATCCTAAGTGAGTACATAGTCCCCTCTTTTACTGTTTTCAAATGTTTTGGGGTGATTCATATGTGCCTACATGTTATTTTCCCGATTTCGACTATATGATTACACATGCTTAGTACTTATTCTTTTTGACGAATTAAATGATTATCTATGGTTTAAACACTGATTTTTCAAAGCTTATAAAACAAATTGTTGGATTGTACTTATTTTATAAATTCACCCAGCCGATTGGTAGTACGATATAGCGCTATAGGACTAGACACCCCATTCCTGTTGTATGGAATTTCAGAAACCAAATTTTAACCAAATAGAAATTGCCTTTGTGGTATTTCTATAGTCTCCAAAGTGTAGTTTGATACACTAAGGCTTGATTGAATACCAAATCACAGTTTCTTTGTATATGTTGATATACTACCAAAGTACAGTTTGATATGCTCTCAAATGTGATCTACCAAAGTATATTTTGATATACTATGTGCAAAATCCAACATAATACTGTTTTACCAAAGTATAGTTTGATATACTACCAACTTTGTTGTTTCATAAAACCAAAGTATAATTTGATATACTACCAAGGCATAGCTTGATATGCTATTTTCAAACCAAAGCATAGCTGATATGCTATTTTCAAACCAAAGCATAGTTAATATGCTATTTTCAAACCAAAGCACAGCTGATATGCTATTTTCTAACCAAAGTATAATTTGATATACTACCGATACTTTTATCCTTAAACCAAAGTATACTTGAGATATACTACCAAATCTATTATTTTATTTACTAAAGTATATTTGATATACTATCTATTTAACTATTTCAATACTAAAGTATACTTTGTTATACTATTTATACGAACTTTTCAAAACCAAAATACGTTTTTGTATATACTACAAACCTTTTATCAAAGCAATGTGTTTTCGAAACTAAACCTTTTATAAGGATTCATGGCTATTTTTATAAACGAAAAACCTTTTCCTTGTACTATCCAAAGCCATGAATCTGATTCACAAAACCTATGTTACTCACAGGCATTTTATGCTGACGTACCTATTTACACATATGTTTCAGGTACTGCTATGTGATGATTGTTGATGCATGCTACACATAGGATGGACTTGTGCCTTAGCGACTTTAAAACTGAGAAACAATTATTTGTGTTTATCTGAATCGTACTAAAACAATGAGTTCAATAATTCAATAAAACGAAACAATTAAATCCGTGGTTGTGAAACAATGATTCTGTTACGACACTCCCCGACGTTTCCGCCATGATTTGTTGTTTTACATGGTCGGGGTGTGACAAGGAGAACGTCTTTTCAGCTTCGGAAATTCAACCCTATAATGCATCGAACATCGTATTTACCCAAGGGTGCGGGTGATCTAGTGGTATACCTTAAGGGTTCGAATCGGAGTCCCAGCTACACATCGATGCAACACAAGAAAGTGATGGCTTAGGTAGTGGAGTTACAAGAAGAGTTACACGAGACCCAACCTGCGGTGGAAACCATGGCCTTAGATGTAATTGGGGGCATTACTTGGACGGTACCAAATGCATTACCTAGACCGATCAAAAGGGCCTCCCGTGTATCGATGTTCGAAAGAGGTACAATATGCAATGACATCGCTGGGTGGAACTTTTGAATGATTACGACCGTGAAACCTGAACCTGCACGAGCTATGCAACTCACTATCGACTCTAACCTACTTGATCAAACTCGCTCTATTCAAACTGGAAAAACTGAAGGAAATTTTTTTTCAAGTTGAACCAATGCGGGGCATGGTGAAGCAACCTTTGGCAGGTCGGACGATATCGGCTATCTCATGGAACGAATGTGGATCTCATTATACGGCAACTGTGGGGAATTTATGTCGAGCAAGCTCATCTGCCTCGATATTCTAGTCGTCTGGGTTGAGATGAGAGATATTAGGATCTATAAATCTTGTACTGGTGGTTGGGCATGAAGGCCCACCTGGCAATGTACGTGAATGATGATTGACTTGTGAAAAAGTCAAGGTGGAGTATTAGCAACAAGAAACATCGAAACGGAAACAATATCACCTGGGTGAACGTTGATCGTCTTACGTAACCAACACACACTTTATTGCAATCAAGGACACTGACGAGTCGTCACAGCTTGTGAATATTCCTCTAGGAGAGGCAGCTTTTAGGCACGAGGGGCCAACTTTTGTTAACTCCGATTTTGAACTATACCTGATTCATGGCGGACAAAACACAACACCCACGACTCACAGCTAGACATGAGCATTGCTCATCACCGTAGTACAAGCGGTCTGAGTAAACAAACCACCCTAACACTCGAAGGCATGCTGTGAGCATGTGTGTGATTGACTTTAGTCAGAGTTAGAAGATCATATACCTTTGGTTGAGTTCTACTGCAGCAGTCATCATTTTAGTATTTAGACAGATCTGTTTGAGGCATTGCGTGGACGGTAATGTCGATCTCCTTGTTGGACTGAGGTGGATGACAACCTAATCACTGGTCTAGGACTTGTACTTGAAACTCTTGGGAAGATTATTTAGATTGGAAATCGTGTGGCGACAACGCGTGACCGCCAGGAAAACTGATATGTGACAACTGTGTTCGGTAATCGATGTATAATGTAAAACAATGTTAATTATCAATAAAACAATGTGCTTTGGTGTTATTATATATGTTTTGGTGTTATTATGTGTGTATTTGTGTTTGGTGATTTTTCGATTTGATTCGATTCCGATTTCAAGCTTTAAATCGCTTTCTGGAAGGTTATACGCAAACTGGTGCGTAAACGTAGTTAGTTTAATGCGACAAACACTCCGGAATAGTGAAATTGGCTTAACATACCTTAAATAACCTCCACATAACTTAGAAATAAGTTTTGGATGGTCTGGTGTGTTGAAATCAAGTTTGTTCGATCGTAGGGACTATTTATGTCAAACTGTGAAACTATACCGATTTGTATAGTAACAAACATTCCGGAACTTGATCATAAGTTAAACATACCCTAAATATCCTTTACATAGCTTAGAAATAGGCTTTGAGAGGTTCGGTATGCTAAAACAAACTTTATTGATCAATAGGGACTAAAAGCGTCAAAAAGTGCACAAGTTTGCATTTTCGCGCATATCTTACGTTCTGAATATGTCCGAACACCCAAAAATTTATGCAATCATTAAAATATTATATTTTAGTGATTGGCTTGATAAA